>OY728128.1:2002037865-2002270365 GCA_963277665.1 Viscum album | reverse complement strand
GAAAAGTAAAAACAATGTTCTTGTGTATGTCCAACCTACCATCTACATGAAAAATGTAATTATTTTTTCAATGTCAATATTTTATGGATGGGTATATATATAATTTATATTCATATATATATATAATGTTTTTATAATTATTTTTTTGATGGAAACATGATTAATTTACATGGAATGAAATTAACAAAACAAAATTCTTAAAAAAATGGAATAAATAACACTTGAAAATGTTTTTTTCAATAAATAAATAACAATATATAGATACTAAAATTTTATAAATTGATCATATATGATATTACAAAAATTTAAATGACACTTTTTTCTAATTATAATAAATGTAAAATTTTTATAGAAGACATTATAGATCTTTTGAAGTGAGTCAAAGTCATGGAATGGTATTTGTGTAACAATCTCATTGTTTATTGGGATTATTTGTGATAAAGTATCAGGTAATGGATATTTGTGACCATTCACTGAATTATATATTCCATTTTATTCCCATATTTTCAGATATATATATTACATGTTTTCATTTCATTTTCCTCACTTCCTGAAATCCAGAGATTGAATGAATATTTTTATGGAAAAATAAATTATTTACCTCTTCAGTCAAAAATAACATTACATCCATATAAATGATCGATAAAAATTAATTTTTATTTGTTTTAATATTATCATTTGATTGATTAAAATCATTTTTTAAATTTAAAAAATTGTTTAATTGGAATATTTAAAAAATTTCCAAATGAGTTTCTTTTGAGTTTTTACTGAAAATTTGAATTGAATCATTTTTATAATTTACACAACATGATAGGAATTACCAGACACCATAAATTCTAAATTATTTGAAGATTCCTTTATATATTTAAAATATTATATCTTAATAAAAACATTTCCTTAGTATTTGATAATTTATTATTGTTTTATAAGTTCTTTCAAAGTGAGAAGTGTATCTTTCATATGAAATGTTCCAGTGACGTTTCAAAGAAAATTATAATATAGGATTGCATCATTTGATGTCAATTATGATTTTAAAGGGTAATGATCCAATGATACCATAAACATTCATTATTTTTAAGGGTTGTTATGATTTTTATTGAAGGAGGAGTAAATAAATCATATTTCTTTTCCATTGGTTAATTATGTTATAACAATACCATTATGAAACACATTTATTTTACATAGATTGTTCTGTGATGATATAAGAACATATTAATGAAATTCATTTCTATTTCAAAGCTTAGTAAATGATGAATATATTATTATCATAAGTCACACACATGTATTCTTTTAATTATGTGATGTGTGGGTTTGAAATTATATTTCCCTGAAATTAATTTTATATTTATGGATATCTCATGTGATATGAAGGATTTGAATGGGGACTGAACCCAGTTCAACTAGTGAATTATTCCACTGCGATAGTCATGGAAGTGAAACATGACTAAGGATATGGTGTAATGGGGTGTGAATGAATCATCCTAGTATTGTTCTATGAATGTGTAGAAGATTTCCATGTTTACGTGTACCCCACAAACTCATGTCTTGTGCTATTTTTATGTTGTCACATATATTCCTATTTAGTTATTTTAGGATTCATGTCATTTCTAGTGTCAATATTTAGTCCACGACTCAATATTATGATCTATTATATGAAGGGTATGTTTATAAAATGTAATATTGATCTTCTCATACCCTTTTCATCATGTTATTCTTGTGAGATCATTGATGTTTCTATTGATTACCCTATCTGAATATTTGAGACCACAATTTCTTATGTTTCCTTTACCATAGATATGTAGAATTATTTTAGTTATGATATATTTTAGGAGGGATCTTGTTATGATGAACCCAGTTGTAGATAATATATATATCTTAGGAAACTATTATTTATATATCAATCTTTCCAATGATACTTAACCTATACACCTATATAATGTAAAATTATGACAGTTATTAAATTTTCATATAATAAGTTAAAGTATTATTTTAGGATAAAATGGGTCCCAATATTTTATGTTTATTAAATTCAATATGTTAACTTAATAATGGGTTGATTTATATTGATAAAGGTGAGTTTTATAGTATTTTATATTATTATTGACATAATGAAAAATCAATTCTTAATATTTTTGTTAATTCTTATCATATTTTTTTTATGTATTATGATATATAGTTACTAGTGTGTTACCTTGTGAAGTAGTGGTCAAAAACATTTGAGGGTTTATGATATAGTTAATTTTAAGAGAAATATATAACCACATTGTCTTTTAATATGTCAGATATTAACATAGGTATTAGCAATGATATTTTATTAAGATTATATGATTAGGATACAAAAAACATGGCTATTTTATTTATGAATGATTTGTTTTGATTGAGGAAGGATAAGTAGGATTTTAAGAGCCAATATTCCAATTATTTCACATTTTTTAATATTCTGAAAATGTAAATGTAAATTTGGGATATCTATTTAAAGGATTCAGTTAGTAAGTATGAGAGAACAGAAATCAAGATATCCTAGGTTAAACCCAGATTGATATATGTAAAAATGAGACATGGGAAAGAAATATAATTGTGGAGATAAATGTTATCATACTAACAATAATAAGTAAATGTGATATGCTTCAAAATATCATTCCTTCAATTTGAATAGTGCTATTCACTATGTGACTCAATGTCCTAATACAAGGCCTAAAGATGGAGATAGTTACAAATAATGTGAAAAGGGAAGATATTCTGCCACTATAATTAATGAACTACATTGGGAGTTTCAAAGCTATAATTTATAGTATCATATACCATGAATTTTTTCACCTAGAAGAGTATATTTATTTTAAAATACAAAACCATAGTGATATTATTATCATACATTTAATTTTTAGGGTTTTTTGGGATTTTGATCCTTTAGGTGGGATGTAACGCCCTATAATTCTAATTACCCTTAAATAATTCAATGTGTTTAATAAAAATTATTTTAAAAAACACATCATGAAAATGATATATATAAAAAATTTAATTACAATTGTAATAAAAATAATATGGTAATAAAATATAAAACATTACCTCTATAAGATAAAGAGATTATATGTGTTAGTGTTGTAAAAGGTATTTTCAATAAAAATATTTTTATTATAGTTTTTATTTTCCATTTAAACATAAATTTTTCAATTGTTCAATTTTATTTAAAAAAATAACCTTTTTGAATAAATTATAAGAAAACATAACTATTAATAAATTATGATTATTTTATAAAGTGGAATATTTTTTGGCAAAAACATGGGATTTAAAAAAATTATAATTTCCATGATTTTATCAATATATAAGAACAAAAATAACCATTTTAATATAACTATATCAATACAATATTAAATTAATGGATAACATTAGTATTATGAAATATTATTTTTACATGAAAAAAAAATACCAAAGTTTTTCTAAACTAATGTAAAAGGATACTTTATTATAAAAAAATATTTTTGGTCTCCTCTTTAAGAAATTTATTTTCAACGTGAGTTTCAGTTTTGGGTTTTCATGGAAGGCATATAACTTTTATTAAAATAATAATAAAAAACTTATTTCTCTGAAATCAGTATCCATGATAATTCCTTCACAAATATAAATTTTAAATCAACATAATATTATTTATATAAATAATTTTTTACACAATTATGTGATAGTATTTTAAAATTTTAATTTTTGACCATTAAGAATTTTTATTGATAAAATTTTATCTAAATTAGAAATTTGAATTATCAAATTAGGTTTCTGGTCAACCTAATTTTTTTCTAGTAAAACTAATTTACAAAGATAAAAATTTATTATTATTGTAAAATTAAATGGGGTACATTTATATTAATCAATTTTAAGGGATTAGAAATTTTTTTAAACAAATTACATTAATTGAATGGTTGATATTTGTTTCAACCCATAAATATTTCCACATTACCATTGTTTATTTTGAATCCTTGGGACCACGAAATGGATATTATATTATTGAAAGTGTAATACTGTTTCCAAATGTTCTCTTACATTTTCTTATAAAAGAAAACAAGTTTCCCCCATAAAAGGTATTATTAACCATAAAATTACTCCTAAAAATATTACATATTTATATCACTGGATACATATCCCAGAAAATAATAATTCTCTTTTCAAGAATATTTTTCCAATTCCATTTAAATTAAAGGAGACATCAATGAAAAATTCATGTCCACGACATGAGTACTATTGACTACTTAGTTTTCTTCTGAATTTTATTGCTCAAAATATTTTTAAGGAAAAATAATATTATAATATTTTTATCATTAATATAATTTAATTTCACAATATTTTGGGTATTAGTTTTATTTAATCATATACGACATCCATTATAGAAGGAAATTGGTGTCCATGAATTGTGTAGAATAACCCCTCGACAAGATAATATGTTTCGTATTCCTTCTCCACTATAAAATGATAGCTTTTAAGATTATATTAATGTAAAAATATTATTATAATGATATCATTATATTGATTATGAAAAATTAGAGGAAAAAATTATTTTATAATCCACAAACGATCATTGTTAATTTAACCATTTAAAATAATCATACTAAGAGGGTGACCGTTTATTCAAATAGTGTAATATTTTAATAATATTTTATATTATTAATACTAACTATAATTATGATATAGAACACTGATAAACATTTAATAATATAATTATTCTTCTGGTATAAATTTTTTTTTACAAAACCAACTCACAATCATCGATTAATCGGTGTATTTTCATGATTGAGTCGGTTTGACCACATAAATGAAATATACTATAAAATTATTTCTAGGGGGAATATGTGAGCTTATTTTCTTTTATAGTAATATATAAATATTTAATTAATGTTTTCTGTTTAACCCTATAAATAAATATTTAATTCAATAATTATGAAGTCACCCTTCGTCCAGTAAAAATCACCAAAAAAATCTTATTATAAAATTTATCTTCATGGATAATGACTAAAACACCCATAAATATAATTTTAAAGATAATATATTACAATAATATATACCTATTTTTTAAATTTAGGTTCCTATAATTAATGAATTTTTTAATATCAATGAATACAAACATTTCTATTATGAAACCTGTACAGACAATCTGAACTATAAACACATGATGTTAAAAATATGAAGCATTCCTATTGAGAATGAGTATTTATGAAGAGTTTGAATGAAAATTTATTTGATTAATATATTTTATTTCGTAATTACAATATATACATTCGTTATCTGGTATGTTATGTTATATTCATGGAAATCAAAGAATGGTGAAAGAGTTTTCTTCCCATTTTCTTATCATTGAAACAAGTATTGAATTTATGTACCTAATTTATTTATCAAGTAATATATAATACCAAATTGATATGTTATATTAGAAATATATTTTATATAATTAAATATAAAAATTTATTTAATATTTTAAATATCAAGTGTTATTGATCCATAATATTCCAAAGTAGTAAGGGGATTCGGTACAAATTCCACAATTTGAGACATATATGGTATTATGCACCTAATTTCATTTTTTTGTCACGTATATACTATCAATTTGATGAATAAATTAACTAATTATCTTTTAATCATTCCTTTTTAATTTCAATTACAATAACACTCTTTTAAAGTATTTTAATTAAAGGAATACTAAAGACTAAATTGTTTTCATGGTCTCAAATCTGATTCATCGAGACATTAAACATTTGTGAACCATGATTAAATTATTTAGTGTATTCACATATGATGGATATTTTTTATCATAACCATTATATTTCACGGAATTTACAATCTTAATAATGTTCATTTATTCTATTAGCTATCAATTTTGTTGTATCCCCAGTAATAATGTTTTTTGGTTACCCAACTTTCATTTCTTGAGTTATTATTGTTCTATTGAACATATCTATTTTGGAAATTATACCAACTAATTGTATTATGCAGTTTAATATAATTGTCTTTTGATATAAATTATTATCGTATAAATCCACTAGCAGTTATTATTTGATTATTAGGAAATGATATTTGTAAGTTACATTGGTAACTGAAATCTCCCTCTTTGAGTTATAGTGGTTTATCTTGAGCATATATGTCTCATGGTTTGGTTCTACCACATAAAAATTTTATTATATGTTAATTTATAATTCCATTTGGGAAATTATTTAAAAAAAATTGTTTTATTAATCTTTTTACAGATTGTTTTTCATGAAATAAAAATATATTTTTTAAACTCTTATCTCATAATCAAATAGTTTGAATCAATATTTCTTAAACGAAACAATATGCAATTTGATGGTTCCATTATTTGAATTTTTTTATTAAAATAAAAATTCTCAATTATTTTTAATTCACATATTGAAAATTTCATTTTGAAGTGACCCATAGCTTCATCTTTTAAATCATTTTTTAAAAATAGTTTCTAAAATATTTTCTATGTTTTGGACTTCAAATACATTTTAATTTTATCAAAAATTACCCTATATGGATTTATGTTTCATTATGTATAGTATATATTTATATATATTCATATATACATATATATATATATATATTGGGTGAATGAACTCATGTTACCGAAAAATACAATTCATGATACCTTCCTAGATCCAATCATTCTACAATTCATTTTCAAGGTTGTTTGTCATCTATGTGAACATCTTTCTCGGTTTAATTTGTTACACATGGGGACATTTTCACTTACAAGAATCCATCTTCTTACTATGGATGGATTTGAATAATGTTATTCAATAATTTAATTATCCCCATACTCATTTCTCTATAAAGTGGAAAATCACATTTTATATACATTATATTAGATGATTTTTTCTTAGAAATAATGATATTTTATTTCCATTATTAAATATATTGGAATTGAATATATTATATTTCTAATACTAGTTATTATTGGAACGTTTATTGTGTATTTTTTGAACATCCACCTTATTTCTTAATTTGGTCTATGAACATGTTATCTATTTTATTGACAATGGGACATGTTTTAAATATTTGATGATTATCGACTACTAATTCAATTTTATCAGGTATTGAAATTCTATATTATTCATTTTATGGATATCCATTATTCTATTCAGTAACTAGTTCCTTTAGGAATGTAGGGAAAATTATTGTTGAACCATATAGTAAAGGAATTGGATTTAATCCAATGATAGGTGTGGGTTAGTACTATATATCCTCTCCATGCATCATCAGGTATCTTTAGACAATACAAATTTGGGTATTTTGTGTATACTTTCCCAATTCACCATGATTCCTTGACTACTACGTCAATTTTAAGTAAATTTCTTTGAACAATGCCCTGAAAATAATTTATTTAATATTTGAAAATATGAATTCCATTAGTATTAAATCAATATTATCAATATCCCAATATTTAATTATTATTATGGATATATCCTGATAAGTTTGAAGTTGATTAAGGATTCATATTTTTTTTTTGTTCTTTCCATAATTTTTCTTCCAAGATTATTCCATTTTTCATTAGTTGTATGTTTCCCTTTCTTATAATTTGATTGCAACCCTTATACTGTTTCCATTTCCTATGTTTATAATGAAAATTCAAACATGTGACATGTTTTGAAGGATAACATGTGTGAAATTTTTTTCAAAGACATTGAAGATTCATTATTTATTATTTAGTTTATTATATAACTAGAAAATTAAACATTTAATACAAAGAACATTGGATTTGTCTCTTTCTATTATGTATTAATTCTATAAATCTCTAAACATAAAGAGATACTAGAGATATTAAAGATAAAATAATCATTATTTATTTTTTAATTGTTGTTGGTTATTACAATGATTTTATAAATCATATCAAAGCAATTTTTTAATGTGTTTTTTCTTAATATATCCAAGAGAGAAAGATTAAAGTATTACATGTTGTGTTTGTACAGTTGAAATATAAGAATCAAGTTATTGGTGGGGTATTTTCACCTTTTAGAGTGTGCATAATGAAATTTGGAGAATATTCGTATGGATGTTTTATACATGACTCATTCATTTAATGGGTTTCAAACAATATGGTATTTCACCGATAAAATGATGAATTCAACTGATTTATTTTCAATTTTGTAATCTAACTCAATGTATATTTTAATGTATCATTATGTTATTGAGGTGGTGGTGTTACTTGGTGTTCTAAGTACTATTGTATCTAGTCCTAATACAATAATTTTAATAATTAATCTATAATAATAATATCATCCTATTAGTACTAATTTACTCTTTAACACTACATTCCACCAATAGATGAATGTTAAAACTCAAAGGATGATTTAAACATTGGAGGATATGCTATGAGAATTTATTTAGTAATTTATTTGTTCATGTGTATATAATTTATATTTAATATAATTTTATTTTAATTATATTTTTCAATCCTTCATTGGTATAGTGCAATTAAGGGATTTATACGGGAGACCATGTTATTTGTCACTATAGTTGGTAATTGTTTCTGAGGTATCTATACTTATACTAAATATGATATAATATATAATAAAATTTGTTCATGTTTTTTAGTATTTCATTTTTAATACACATTAAAGCAAAAAAATTATATATAGAATAATAGAGGATACCGTTTGATTTTGAGTTTTGAGATCATAATATATTTTTAGTTTCTATTTAAGGTTTTTAGTAAATGTTGGGAAATGAAATCACGTTTTTACTATGATTTATCAACACTTTATCTAGAGTAAAATCATGTGATATATTTTTTTCTGCATTTTTCAAGTGGTTTTACGAAAATTTGTTTTTTTGGCAATTATTTTAGAATTTTTTTTCCAAAATGGTGTTTAATTACTAATTTAAGGATATTAAAATTTGATTAGATATATTTTCTTTGAAATTTTAGAATTCATTATTTATTTGAAGGTTTATTGGATTTCATTTTCTATTTCAGACCAACTCGGATTAATAATGATAGTTGAAAACCAATACTAAAATATTATAGTAAAGATGACGTCAGATATATATAGAGACTAATAAAAACACCTCTTATTTTGTTTTTACAAAAATTGAATATACCATATTTCATTCTACCCCACAAAAACTAATTAAAATAAAATATGTACATAAATTTTATAGTTAATATGACATTACAACAATAATTGAAAATATTAATATGAAACATATGACTTTATATGAAACAATTAAATAGTGGAAAAATTTACATTAAATAAATTATTATGTTTTTAGTTATAGAAATTTTTTAAGAAAATGTCAACATACACATAGCTTTTCAATTAGATGCATGGAATTTTCTCTCGACTATTTCATATTAACACTACTTAGATGATTTTATAATCACCACCTTTAATTCCAATATTAAATGTAATTTGGATCAATTTTGTAATTAATATATTAAATAAATATAAATCTACTTACAATTAAGTCAAACATAAATAAGATACAACAATTATAATGAAAATTCAACCGAAATGTTCGTAGAGGTAGTAATTGTGTAAGATAACATTATGTTTTTTGGTAAGGACCCCATAATTTTTAGTTTAATTATTTATTATTTACCATATGTGAATACATAGTAATGCTATGAATGAAATTAGGGTTTATATTGTAATAGCTCGAAAGTTTTTGAAATATATTTTTTGAATTAATTTAATCTTTTTGATATTTTTTATTTCATTTAATAGAACACTGAATATATCTTTTATTATATGAATGAAGAATTTAATTATTTATTTATATGTAGTTCCATGACCAGGTCTTCGTACATGAAACAATTATATTTTCTTTTGGTACACATAACACTATGTTTGTCTTGTGTTATACACAATTATGAGTTCTTTTGACAACATTAATTGTACGCAAGACCGAGATTTACCAAACAAAAGTATATTATTAAAATATTATTGTTTAATATAATGAGATATAACCTAAATATTAAAATGTTTTGTTATGAACAATATTATGAAATTTTCTGAAAATATATTTTGTATAACTTAAAATTATTGGTTGCCAACAATTTTGAATTGATAATATATACGAATTGAATATAAAGTGAATATTTTTATTTTATTTCCCCCAAAGGAATTTTATATTAAACAATTATAGTAATTATAATTAGTAAATTATATTCATTAAATATATATGTTACATATTCAACAAAAAATAGCTTACATCTATCCAACATATTTTATTGGCATAAAATGAGATCAAAAACATTTTTATGCCTAAAATCCTAAAAACTTGTTAAATTATATTTATATATCCTTTTAAACGAGATACCGTTTTAGATTTAATTTCTAAACTTTAATAAATTTCATATTAATAAATAAATTTATTATTTGAAATTGGGATATCAGTTTTTTTTATTAAATTCTTTTATTTTTGTGATATGTTTTGCGTTTTAGTACATAATGAAAAATAATGAATTTTAATTAATAATCTCATTTTTAGGGAAATAATTTATATTTTTTAATTAATAAATTTATTGGATTTAAATTAAAAAAATGTATATATTTCATAATTCAATTTAATTTATCTAATTGGAATCAATATTTTATTTTATTTTATTTAATAACATGCCGATATTTTAAATGTTTTTACTTTAAAAAATGTTTCGTCTTTCCATAAATAAGATTAATTATATATTTATTTTATAAAATTATGAATTTTGAATTAGGAAAAATGGATACCATATTTTTAATCATAATTTTCATATTTTGTAATTATTTTCTTTTTTTCTCTATAATATGAAGAATGACATTATAAAATTTTAATACCACGATTAATGGTAAATTAGGTAATTATGGGTAAAAATAAAATAATAAATATTAGAAAACGACCCTAACACATGAAAAAAATACATTAGATGATTTTAATTATGTACTTAACACATAATAATATAAAATTATTATTTAATGGATACATTTCCATGAAATGTCCTTAAATATTATAAAACTCAATGAGAGTGAAAAATGTCACACTATAACCTTTAAATTTTATACTAATTTTAATATGGTGATAAATAGAATATATATTCGACTAATTATTCTTATATGAAATTTAAAAAAATTATATACATTATATAAATTTATTTTCTATTTTATGTTTAGATATTATTATCATAAATAATTTTAAAATGATAATGGAGTAATTACTCAATTAATGAAACTATCAATAAATTGATATTAGAATTATTAAAATAAATATAATTTAAAAAAAATAATGTAATACATTAATTTTAGGGGGGAATATTCCATTTAATGGTATGTAATATGAAATTTATGGAATTTATCTTCCTGTATGTAAATTTCTAATTTCATAGTTATAAATGGAGTCAAAATTATCACATTGGTATTTTATAAATATAATATTTTATTAAATAATTTATAAAAGATAAACATACTAAGTATGTAAAATGGGTTATATATGGTCTTGAATATCATAAAATGTCCTTCTATCTTCAATTTTAAAATTTATAAGTAAAAATTACATCCTCTTAGTATAGAAAAATTGGTTACCATAGTTAAAATTAAAATCGGTTAATTAATAGGTAATCAACATGATAAGGATTAAAATAACACAAAAATAAGAATAAAATATATTTTATGATGTTATTACAGCCCTATATGATTTTAAATTCAATTAAATTTCCTTTTTGAGGTAATTTTATTGATATTGAATTTATTATAAATTAATATTTTTGAAGATTCCAAAAGTGCCCCTCACCTTTTTTATAAAAGGAACCCCCCTATATAATTTCACCACATTAACTCCTATGTATATAAAGATTCTTCGAAAATACAATTATTCGCATCCTTATTCACAATCTAGAGGATTTAGTCATCAAAATGCACGAACTCTTGATTCCAATAGAGGAGATCAAATGGTGCTATTTTGAAGAAGAGGTGATCGCTTCGACCAATAACTCTATTTTAATATTCTTCTAAACTACTATAAATATTAGATATATATAATGAAATAATAATATTATAATACATAATATTGTAAAATTTTATTTTTATTGTGAACAGACCATTATACATCAACATTCCCTTCAAACAATAAGTGAATGTATCACTCGTGTGTACATATAACTTACCATCTCCACATTGAGTTACATATCATTTTCTATCATCGTCATTTGTTAGTGGGAATAAAGTAGGGTTTATATTTTATATATAATATTTATGACATAATTATAAATTTTTAATTATAATATAATATCTACATTTTTAAAATATAATAATTTGGGAAATGATAACGCTTCTCATGGGTACATATGGCTTACCATCTCCACGATGCGACGTGATTCCTTTTTCATCTATATTTCAGATGGAAGGTAATAAGGATGAATTTTATGAATATATGTGATATATTTATAATAAATATGATTCTATAATGATAAGACGCTATATTGTATTCATTCTTTTATTATGACAATAAAATGAAGACATTATTCATGCACACGTATAGCTTACTATCTTCGTGAACGAAGTATTTTATATTCCCCCCATCACTTTTATGAATAACCATGAATACTTATATAGAATATATATATATATATATAATTTATATCATTCTTATCATTACTATTTTTATGAAATCATTATCTATCTAATAGGAAGAATAATAGAAATTCAAAACATGTACGAAAAACAAAGCAGTTATCACCGGAAACATAACATTAATATAAAATTGATATTAAGAAACTAATATAAATTCATAAGTAAATGATATAAGGTATAATATGACTGTATATGATTCCTCGGTATATTTATAATAAACATAAATTTATTATACGGGAGTTTTGATAGTATACAAAGGGAGTTATTAATTAATGTAACAGATTTATGTCTCAGTATTATTTATGTATGACACATTACTTATATACTACTTGTTTCTTCTTGGTTATGTATATTCTGCAAATTCATTTATTTTATGATTATTATCCCCAATATTATTGTAATTTCAAATCCATAACATTTTATTTCAATCAGGTTTAATATGATTCTAGTAATTACAAATAAATGAGTGTTAATTTCAAAATCTCACAGTTGTGGAATATTTATCCCCAAGGTTCATGTTTTTGAAAAATATTTTTTAAACTATATTTAATACTCATTTAGGGATTTGTAATTTTCTTTTTACCAATTTTTAACATTTTTCTAAATTGTTTAAATTTTATCTTTTTTTATTTTCAAAATGAGGTATATTTGGAATTTTCATTCCCTAAATGATATGACTGGAATATTCCACCATCATGTTGAATTAATACTCTAAAGTTTTCTTTAAAAAATCGTATGGTTATTTTAAAGTAAAATTTTTTATTTTTAAAATTACGCATCATTTTATAAAAAGAAAACTTTTTTAAAATAAATTTTTTTTTCATGAATTATTTTCATAGGATCTCTCAAAATTTTTTCCAATTAATATACAATTTTATGATTCTATGTATGTATTACTAAGGATATTATTCAATTATACCAGTATTATAAATAATAATATTGTTATTAATGGTTTATATATATTATATAATTATATTTAGGGAACCCAATTATATTTCACGGGTTATGTTTTGATTAAATGATGTTTATAAACCCCATTTCATTCCTTGGGTTCTGATATAATGAATGATTGATGTTACTATGGAACACATATGTGTAGTTATCATTATGTGATGTGTGGGACCTATATCAACATCCAAATTATTTTTTATAGATTTATATATCATGATATTATTATGGGAATCAGTTTGTTGGTCTTGATCCATTGTGGATGATGAGGAAAACAGATCTACTATGGGAAAAAAGAAAAATCTGATCGCTCATAAGGAAAGTAATATAAAAGGGGATGGTGATGTTTCCATACTAGTAGTTTAAGTTCCCATTATGTGCATGATATGTTTTATAAAAGTGCCTTGGCTGATAGGGAATCATATTACATATTTATATTTCTACTACAAATTCTATATCCTATTCTTACGTAATGATCTCATAGAATATGATCATGATTCCATTATAATTCATGTCATATGAACTGCCAATATTTATACCATGTATCATCTATATGAGCTTTGATATGTAGCGTATGATCTTATATTTTCATTGTCACATTATCATACATTTATACTCATGTTATGCTTAAATATGTCCCTTTTTACCCTTAAAGAGAATATGATATCACCACATTTTATGTTTCCTTTTTTAAGGTTATGAGGAAAGGTTTGATGTAGGAGTGCAAAAGGGAAAGATATTTTGGGGAATAAATTAATATCATCCACCAGACTATAAGTTTCTATTCCATTTTTTCAAAGGCATTAAACTAAAATGGTCTTTGGTTGTGTGATTGTACAATGATTAAAATATTTCGTAAAATGATGTAATGTCTTCATATGAAGAAGCTATGTCATTACAGTTGGTATCTTAGAAAATATTTATCCAACCATTGGGAACTCGAATGAGGAAACATTAGTGTGATACCATGGGATATTTATAAGGATATGTATAGGGTTTTCTACAAGGATATGTCAATGGTGTATTAGATTAATTATAGTTTTATAATTTATACATTCTACAACATATTTTATATAGATATGTGGTTTTCTTCTATGATAAGTGTTCTTCATGTCATAATTTTTTGTTTTTGTTAATGTTGGGATCCATAAGGAACATGATTAATGTTGAATGTGATGAAAAATATTTTTATGATCTATCAAATGGGATGATCACTGGAGTGATGGACATTGTTATCATGCCTAATCATGTTTCGAGGAATAGAATTTACAATGTGCAACTTAAACCAATCTCAATGATACCCACAAAGTGATGAAATGAGTTTTTGATAATTCTAGTAATAAATAACACAATGGAAATAAGATTTAGTTTCTTTTCTATCAAGAAAGTTGGATGAAACACCAAAATAGATGTCTTATAAGAACTAAAATTTGTTATTATTATGGAAAACAATTTAATAGATCATGTAACTCTAAAGGAAAAATGAAAACTTGTGTTAATTGAATTGATGATAATATTTGACTCCCAGTGGTATTATAAATTTTAAAATTCATCAAATGTGGAATGATTGGTAGTTTTGAAAATTGATGACTTCTGTCAAAATATCAATAAGATAATTATCAAGGTGGTATAAGTAATTATAATATTATTTCTAGTATTGACACTACAAGTGAAATGTCTAATGAAACAGTTCTTATGTAACAGGATGGGGTAGACTTGTCAATATATTAATGATAAAGTGAAATAATTGAAGTTTTTATGAATTTGGATAGAATAATTTTGTTATATGGATTGTGATATATATAATGATTTTTTAATTTAATGTTTTTAATTATGGATTTACAATGATATGGTGAATTATTTTGATTGAATATAAATGTGGTTCAATGGAAATGTAGTACTTTCTTGGAAATCAATTGATTAAAGGAATTATAACAATTAATATGTTCATTATGTAGGTATTATGAAATAAATAGATGTTTGATTATTAATAGGATATTATTGATGAATTTGGGACTCATAAGAAGATAAGATGGTTTATTGTATCATGGATTGAGTTTATAGAGTTTTTGGATTTATGGTTTACCTAAGTAGTTTATTTTTTAATGAATACATGTTTGAAAGAAGTTTTCATGGTAACTCATGATGTTACCATGCTTAATGATAATACATAATAATGCTCATCATATGTTAGGCATATGAAAATTAATATCTAAATCACATTTTGATAGAAAAATGAAATTTTTAGTAACCCTTTTTTGAATTTCATGGATTTTAATATTTGGATATTTCATAAGGGAATCCATTTATAAAATTGTTTATATTGATATTTGGATGTTTTTTAGAGATTAATGTTCCACTTTATGTTTATTGGTTAACTTGTGCTCTTTATTTTGCTATGGTGATAACTAGAGATTGATGGAAAGATTTGTTATCCTATTATTGGTCTTATTATCGATTAGTTCTACAACAATTACAATTTCGACATAATTTAATGGTGTGATAAATATTTAGGATATTGATATTGACACAACCAAATAAAGAGATTATATATATGACATGAAAAACATTAATTATTTCATCTCAATTGATTTTGAAAAAATGTTATCCTCTTATAATCATTTATGATGATAGAAATGACCATTCTCATATTTATTTGTATTATGGTTTTGTGGTCATTAATCTTATAATTAAAATATTCTATATCTCCATCCATCATAATATGATTGTGGAATTCAATTCAATTTCCACGTTTTCAATACCAACCTATGATCTCCTATGTAGAGACCTTATTATGAGTTACATTGAGTGATTTTTATGTTTCTAAATGTCCCTTTTGAAAATGAAGTTTGTTATTCCAGTTTATAACGTGGGATTACATGAAATTAAATTTCATGTATTAAGTATATGATAATCTAGATGATTCTGTATGTAAAAATTTATTTGAATGGGGGAATAATGTGACACCTTGATATTTTATCAAATAATTTCTTTTTCAAAATTATTTAATATTTTGGAAGTTTCGTTTCATTTCTTACATCACTAAATGTAGTTTGAGTTATATGAAAACCATGTTATTATTGATGTATACAAAACAACGAGTCTATTTTGAACAACAGGAATCACTAACATAAGCTTGAGGTATATGCAAAGCTATGTTTTGATTATATAACACACAATGATAATTTATTTTGAGAGCTCACATTAGACGTAAGATCAGGTTTTACTGAAAACCAACATATTATTAAAATACTATAATTTAATTTAATAAGATATTACATAGAGGTTAAATTAGAAGTTATGAGTTATACTAATTAAACCTATGAAAATATATAGGTTATAACATAAATTTATTGGTTACCAATTCATTACAAAAGAAAATATATACAAATTTAATATTATGGACATATTTTTATTTGTATGAGATAAAATTATTTGGTATTAATAAATTAAATTAATTATAATTATTGAATGATTTTAATGAAATATATATGTTATTTATTTAATGAAATATTTATTATATTCATAAAACATATTTTTTTTCAAAAGACATGAACAAACTCAATTTTATACGTAAAAACCTATATTTTTCTAAAAGGAAATTTTAGCACCTTTTAATGGGGAATCAATTTTTTTAATCTTTTTAAATTTTATATTATAAAATAAAAAGATTATTTGGAAATGGGGAATAAAATATTACATTGGTGATTTTTTTTATTATTCATATAATTTTCATGTGTGATGAATAATGAAAATACTAAATTTTAAATGAATATATCTACTTCATTGATATAATTTATTGTTTTAATAATTTATTAGTTTTAATGTATAATTAGAGAATATTTTTATTATTTAATTTAATTTTGGATATTTTAATCATTTTTACAATGAATTTTGATGTAAAAATAACATGTTAATCTTTTCAACATTTTTATATTAATAACTAATTTTCCCATTTCATTAATGGGATTTATTTTAAATTAATTTTTCAAATTATATGTTTTGAATTGTTAAATATTTGATAAATATTTGGATATATAATAAAATAATTTATTAAATAGTTTCCATTTAGTATGAGGAAATATGAATAGTATGTTTGTAATTGTTAATATGAGAGTTATGAATAAATCAGGTAATTAAGGGTAAAAATAATACCCTTTTTTTGAGAAAAAAAATATAACACTCCCCTAAAAGATATTGGATGATATTAATTGTATAAATAACACATATGGGTTGAAATATATTTTTTTAATTGAAAATAGTCCATGAAAATGACTTAAACATTATTAATTCCCAAGGGTGTGGAAAAATTTCACAATCTAATTTTTAATATTTATAGTATTTTTTATATGGATATAAAGAGATGATATCACCGACTATATATATTAAATATAAATCATAAATGTTTATATACATCATAAAAAATTTATTTAGTCTTTTTGTGATGAAATAATTTTCTTAAATAATTAAAAAAATATGATGGAGTAATAACTCAATTAACGAAAAAATCCATTCAATGATATGGGAATATTAAACAAATATAATTTGACTTAATTAAGGTTAAAAAATAATATTATTGGTGAAAATGATAAGTTAGGGGTTCTTTCAGTTAATCTTTTCAATATTATATTGATTTATGTATTTTCTTAATGTCAATGATATGAATAATTTCAAAAATGTTACTAGAGGAATTTTATGAAAATAATAGATAATTATATTATTTGAAAATAATAAAATTATTAAATAAGTGAAAGAAAATGGGAAATGGTCCAAAATATCATAAATTGGCCGTATATTTCTCAATTAAAATTTTATATGTAAAAATTACATCCATAGAGAATAGAAAAATTTGTTAGCATAACAACAATAAAATGGGTTAATTATGGGGAAATGAAATTAATAAGGATTAAACAAAAACAAAAACATGTATAAAATCTATTAAATTATTTATTAATACCTTATATCATTTTATATTCAAATAATGTTCCTTATTAATGTATTTATTTTAATATATATGTCATTATAAATTAATATTATTGGAAATTATAAAAGTTCCCCTTACCTTCATTGTAAAAGGACATCACCTCCCTCATCTAATTTCACCACTTTGAGTTTACTCTCATGACCAAAATCTAGAACATGATCCAACACAATTATGTATCGACATTATAAATGTGATTTTAATCCAAAAGGACCAACCCTAGAGTCTCTTAGTAGAGATCTAATTGAGTAATTTTGAAGAAGATGTAATCTCTCTAGCTGAACAGTTTTTTGTTATTATTAAATACCTTCAACAAATATATTAAATATATCATGAAATAATAATTTTATAATACTAAATATGAATAAATTTAATTAATATTATTAACATACCATTATATAGTCCCTTACTCATCGAACAAGAAGTGTATGTATCGCTCATGCGTACACATGACATACCATCTCCACATATCGATATAATTAATTTTACATCCCCAACTTTTATTTGTTAGAATTATTATGGGTTTAATATTTATATGTTATATGTTTGAAATAATTATACTTATTTATTAGTAATATAATATCTACCTCTTTACCATATAATATTTTTGGAAATGATAATACCACTCATGCGTATGTATGACATACCATCTCTATGATGTGATTCTATATGGTTTTTATATATATTTAAGATGGATGATAATATAGAATAATTTTATGAATACATATAATATCAATAAAATTAATGTTTTTTAAATTATTATATTTCATTTTCTTTTCCTTATGTTACTATGAAACGAACATTAAAATTTCATTTTTGCGTACATACAAGAATGGTGTATTTTATTTTCAAACACTAACTTTTTTGATTCAAAATTATTACATATATACTAAAAATATATATATATATATATAAGAAATTTATATAATGGTTATCATTATAGAGTTAATGAAATATTTATCTATGTAATAGGACTAAGAATATCAAGTCAAAACGTCTTCGAAAAAGAATGTAATTATTACCCGAAACATAACAATTACTTGAAATTATTAATAAGTCAGTAATATAAATTCCTAAGTAATTAATATATTGTTTTATATATATAAAGTTTTTTTTCTGTGGTATATGTGTAATATACATATATCTATTATAAATGATTTTTTTATGTATAGGATGGAACATAACATCCATGTTAAGGGATTTATGTATAACTTTAATTTCAGTGGGACACATTCCTTATGAAATAATTTATTCATCTATATGGTGTATATACTTCCCATGAATTAATTTAATGAGTCTTATCTAAACGAATATTGTTTTTTCAAGTATATATGTATTTTTTATTTTATATGGAATATAATTCTTCTGATTATAATGTAATGAGTATTTATTCCACAATCTCATCAATATTTGGGATTGTTTTGTTTTAAAGAAAAATTTTTGGAATATTTGACATAAACATCTATGTTTTGTAAAAATATTTTCAAAAATGTTTCTACTATTCTCCTGTAGATATTTATCATCATTTTACCAATTATTTCTTTTTTTATAAATTTTTTTAAAAAAAATTGTATTTTCCAAATGAGGTTCTTTGTAACTTTTCTAGAGAAAGTATGAAAGTAATGTTTTTTAGTAATAATAGAAGAATTGGTTTTTCCACCATCATGAATCATTAATTATATAATTTATAATTTTCTTTATTCCAGGGATATTTTGTAAGAACTTGTTATCTTTTCAAATTTTTTTCCATTTTAAGAAAATAAAACGTTATTTAAGGAGAAAGGATATTTTCGTCAAGATTTTTTTTCATGTGACATATTAAATTAATTTTAAATTTAAGAATAAATTAATTATTTTCACTTATGTTTTACTAGATATATAAATTTGTTATACCATATTTATTCTTCCTAATAATAATTTATGTATATGATGTAATGATATTTATAAAACCCATTTCTTTTCTATTTGTTATGTTATGTTGTAATGAAGTATATAAAGTCCATTTCACTAAATTAGGTTAAGATATTATTTATGATTTATGTTATTTTGGAAATCATGTGTATGGTTTTCAATATGTGACTGGTGGGACCTATTTCTTCTACTAATGCATTGGGTAAGGATTTATATCTCATGAGATAAAGATTGGAATCAGGTCGATTAGCATGATTCAATAGGGAATATGGTGAAACCCAAACAACTATGGGAAGATAGGGAATCTGGATCCATTACAAGGTAATGACTATATCTATGGATGGAGGTGTACACCACCCAGTAGGTGTAGTTTCGATAATGTACCCTATTATGTTTTATAAATCTACCATGAGTTGTTGGGAATGATATTACATGATTATATGTCTTCCACAAATTCCATTCCATAATATTATGTTATGATTTAATGGATTATGATACTGATACCTAAATAATTAATTTCATATAAACAACCAACATTTATTACATGACACACGTATTTGATCTTTATTATGTAGTGTATGATCATCTATTCTTAAGGTCATGTTTTATACCATTATGCCCATGTTATGATTACATATATCACGTATTTATCCTTAATGATAATATAAACTAATCCCTTTTTATGTTTCCTTTACCTTATTTATAATGAAATGTTTTATGTAGGATTAATAAAGGTAATGATATTCCTGGAAAACATTGAAGATCATACACAATATATGAGTTATTTGTTAAATGTTTCTTAAATAACTAAAAAAATATGGTATTTGGTCATGTGACTGAATAATATTTGAATTGATCCGGAAAAATTATGTAATATAAATGTATGAAAATAATGGGTCATTATATCTGTAGCCTACTTTGATCGTGGAACCATATCTATTGGAAGATTATTATAGGTTGCATGATTATTAGAATCCTTTTAGACTTGTCTACATGACTTTTCCTGACCATGTTCAGTATTAAGTGAGAAGAAGTTAACCACATAATTATCCCTAATCGTGTGGCTCACGTTTCACACCCCTAATATATATCAATTGTTTTTAATAGCCCTATACAACATGATATGCACACTATTTCTAATATTCTATTCACAATAAGTGTGAGCTCTCATTATGGACTGTGGGATATATATGGTTGGCATACGATTTGGTCAACTGAGTGGCCAAACCATGTGACCATTGTATGTTGTGTATAATGAAAAAATTTCTCTTAAGGGATTATATGATTAATCACAACATTATTTCTTATTTACACCAAAAAATTCTGTAACATTTCTAACTTTTAATCTCCTCCTTCCACCAACAATGTTATTTCTTAATTCTTCTTCCTGAACTATTATTCAACTTGGGATTTTTATACTATATTCCAACCATTATGTGATCAACTTTTATGATTGTTTTGTCATTCTCATTTTTATAGAAGATTATATTTGTGTGCAGTATAAGTTTTCTTATTTTTAGTGCCTTTATTTTTTTTCTTTTTTCTCTTGATCTAGGCCAAACTGGAGGCTAGTGCTGGACGGGTGCTACTCAATAGGCATAAGGATGGGAGTCTAGTATTTTTTCATTATGTTTTATCGCTTAATAAAATATGTTCTAATTTTAAATGCATGATTTTCTGTGAGTTTAATTAAAAACAAACGTGTACTATGTTTAATTTATTAGCCATGATAAAGATAGTCTAGAAACATATTTTCCAAATGGGATTTTTCCCCATAAATTTTTTCCACCCCCTAGGGTGTGCCCAATTAATTTGAACTATTCTAAAAAATTTCTAATTTGACAAACCATTTTCTACAATGTTATTGTAAGATTTCTAATTTTCATGATTATCAAGATTCCCAAATAAATGAGTTCTATAACAACGTCAATGACGACATAGTGTAAGAATAAATATAAACCACTTAATTTATATTTATCATCATGTAATGTAGATGAAGACTCCTAATTAATGAAAGATTTATCTTATCATAAACTATAAATAATATGAAATAACTCATTAATTATTTCAATCCATCGAATCGTGAAATATTATTTTTCAATTCAACTCCATGATTTAATAACAAGTTGTTTCATCATTCTAATGAATACAAACAAAAATATTCAATAAAACCCTTTTTTGATTAAGAAATCATGTAAATTAATAACATTGTTGAATTAAAAATTTTGAATCATGTGACCTTCCAAAATATGAAAATGATTTTAAAAACACTAATACCTTAAATGAAAAATTCATGTAGTTTTTAACACCAACTAAAATATTTTTGAAAATCCAGTAATATATGCAAAAATTTCCCTTATTCTGGAATTTTCTTTTTATTTTCAATAAACTAGATTAGAAACATGAAAAATCATTATTGGACTACCCATCTAATTCGGAATCTTCTGATTTAACCATTTTCTAATATATACTATTAATAAAAAACTATATCTTATAAATCAGATGCCCAGTTTATATATCCTCAATGCATTGATGAAATTGGTGAAACATTTCATAAAATCCACTATATTTACTAAACCTGGGTGTCCCCAGGCCTATGTGTCACCACCACAATGAACGAAGTCACCCTTTTACCACTCATAATTAACCTTATACCCACTACCATCCGGCCAAACACCTGTCATGCCCTTCGATTATCGACAACCAGCCACGGGTTCATTGCCTTCGCCATCCCCGCATAGGGTACAGCTCATTCGGTTTGTTCTTCCAGCAGTTCGAATTCGACAATGGCCTTCCCTGCAATGACTTCACCACCTTACGGCTTTGACAGTATTTGTCTCCTCTGATTTCCACCAGCCCCATCGTCCACTTCACGACTTTACAGAAATCTCCATCCACTCCCTCCCGCCTAATTAGGGTTTCTGTATACTTGTCTTTCATCGCCTAGCCTCCTCTGTGCCATATTCATAAACCTCCACTTCTGCCACCACCGACATTCATCTAGAATCTTGTGCTCTCTCCATTTCTGTCATCACCTCTTTCAGACCGCGTGATTCAGCTCCAGCGTTTTCCTTCTGCAGTCTCCAGGTCTAATGATTTTCCACAGCCCAGTCTCCCAAATCTAAGGTTTACGCTACTTAATCATTCATTCATAAACATAGCCTTTTATGTAAACATGTAGTTTTGTTTACATTGTTTCAAACTATCTCCTTTATATTGATAGTAAAAATTATTTTTCCGTTTTTTATTCTTAAACTCATCTGACCTATGTAAATTTATTTTGATTCATTATAGATTGGTCAGATGAAAAAAATGATTATTCTTGTAGTGGAAGAGAAGGCTACAGATGTTCTAGGCAGTCTGTGATTTTGTAATCAAGATAAAAAAATCAAGTTATGGGATCCAAAACATATTATTATAGTTGATGCTACTCATTATTTAACTTTTACTACTCAAAATATCATCTTTGGTTCCATGTACGTCAGTCTTTATATAACTTATATTCCTTCATTTTGCAATTGATAGAGAAGGCTGCTAATTATGTAACATTTTTTTCAATTTCTAAAATTAATACACCTAAATTATAGTTTTTTATCTTTTTCCCACCTTTATGAGAATATCACTATATTATCTCTGATTATTCATTTTACAAATGTGTTATAGAGACATGAAATTGGTGGATGTTTAGGAGTCAACTTCCACAATGAAAAAAGTATTTTTAACAACTGAAAATTCTTCCTCCACTGAATATATTTATCTTCATTGTCTCTTATTTTTATTACATTATTTGAGGAGACATTACTGATTTTTTGGCACATGTCCAATGAATTAATTTTCAGTTTAACAATGTTCTATGCCTAACAAGTGTGCTGCATTTCATGTGTACATAATAGGGGTTGATGGGACACAGAGAGGAGCTTCTGAGATTTTTGAGGTATTGAAATAATTGATCATTTACCTATCCGGTACGTCTATCTTCATGTTTTAGGAAATATTGTTCCATGAATTCATTTTTTAACAATTAACGTATAGGAAATCAGAAGGCGCGACATCAAAATTTCATATATTGGGATCCCCAACATCGACAAAGACATTCTGGTACCCTATCCCAATTACAGAGCATCTTAACGAATTTTTTTGAAGTAGACTACATTGTACACATTATATAAGAGGAAGATTCCATATTACAGATTTTTTAAGAATATTTCAAATAGTTATTGGATCAGTTAAATGTTTTTTACACTTTATACTTGTCATCCAATATGTTTTATTCCTCAATTTCACAATATATTTTCCTCGTAAGTCTTGATATAACTTCTATTATGTGATTATGTATTTGATATAGAAGACTTCTCAACATGTTATTATTATTCATGAAAAAAATTAAGACTGATACTCCAATATTCAAGTGTCAACTATTTTTTCCAACTAGATGGGAACACCAACTCCATTGGAAAACTGTGTTATTCTTTTCAAAACTATGTTATATCAACTTGATACCACTATATGTTTAGCAGTGAAGTGACTAACAGACCAAGGTATTCTATGTGTTTTATATTTTTATGTAATTCATGTATTCATGAAAGAAGTTTATTATTTTTCTTTTATTCACAAAATCACTATTTCATGTACTTCTATTTTTCATGTTTAGCATTTTAATGGATTATTCATTTTGAAGTAGTGATTTTATTCAGGACAAAAGTAGATGTATATCAGTTAAAAATATAATGATTCATTTAATGTGGATTATTTTTTTGAGGTAGTTCATTAATTCATGTCACTATATCCTGTTATATCAAAGAAACTGACATATTGTGACATTGTTCTCAATACCATTTGTCATGAAAGACTATCATGAATGGATTATATATAGTCCCATTGATGTTACCTTGTATGAATAACGATCAACAAATTTATGCATGATCAACAATGTCATGGATGATGGATATGGAGTGTAATGTTTACCTAATCCTCATCTATATAAATCAATAAATATTCCCATGTATTCAGGATTTCTATAAAGTTGTTAGAATATCCAGTTATTGGATCCATAATAATTTTTTAAAGTTGATACTACACATTCTGTATGTTTTACTCCTCCTTTTAATTATATTTATCTCTGTTGACTTAGTCTTTCTATTACTTGTATTCCTTCATTATGTCTCTGATATATAGTGATGATCAATATGTTTATATTGATCATGAAAAAATATTTAACTAATACTTCCAAAACTCAAGTGTGATCTATTTTAACCAGCCACATCACCACACAAACTCCATTTGACAACAATGTTATTCATTTTAGAACTATGTTATATGCACATGTGTAGTAGTGCATGTGTAGCAGTGAAGCCTAACTGACCAATGTATTTATTGTGGTTTATATTTTAGATATCGTTATTTTATTCATGATAGTATATTCTTAATGTTAATTTTTTCATAACTTCATAGTTTCTTGTGTATAGAAGGCTATTAAATAAGTAACTTTTGTTTATCAATTTCTGAAATTAATACAACATTGTTATTCATTTTAGAACATTGTTATATCAACATGTGTAGTAGTGAATGTGTTGCAGTGAATCCTAACTAAATAATGTATTCACAGTGGATTATATTTTTGAAGAAGGTATTTTATTCATGGTAGTAGTTTCTTGTAGTTCATTTATTCATAACTTCACTATTTTTTGTACTTCTGTAATTCATGTTTATCAGTTACTAGATTAATCATTTTGAAGTACTACTTCTATCCATTACAACATTATATGTACATAAGTCAAAAATAATAAGGATTCACTCTGTGTGGTGTTTGTTTTTGAGGTACTTATTTTATTAATGATACTATATCCTACTACTTAAAAGAAACTATGATATTGTGATTATCTATTCTTCCATACAAATTAGGTATTCAGGAAATTAGATATAAAATGTATATATTGGATGAAAATAATGATATTGACAAATGTATTTACTAAATTCAACCATGACAGTTACAAAAGCGTAACATTATATAGTGATTCTTAAATCATGTCATATATATGATTGTAGAAGTTTAGTATTACTAATATGGATGAATTTTTCTTTCAGACAACAGTTCCAAATCTTTCTTGTTTTACAGAATGACAGAAATACATTAATTAAAATTACCCAAAGTAGATTAGAATGTCAACATTTGGTAATTCTATTGATTTATAATATTCACAATTTGTGTTTTATTTTCATTAATGATTTCAGCATGAATGGAATCAACACTATATCTTTATTATAATTTTTTTCACTCATGACCAGGTTCTTCCATTAGTGCCTAATTGAAGAATGTATTCTTTAAATTCTATGAGGATCCATAAAAATTCATAAGATGATATATTTATTCTTAAATTATGTCAACAGTGTTATTATATTCGTTTAATATTACTAATAAAGTTGTTTTTTTGTTTTTAGAGAATTGTCCCAGATCTGTCATCTATTCTGAAAAAAAACAAATACATTGACTACTATAACCCAAAAAAAACTCTCCCCACAAAATTCACACATCCACCATTTGGAAGAATTAAGAAGGTAAGATCAAGCATACCCACACATAATTATATATACATAACAATCATAAGAGATTCTTTGTATGTTGTCTATTGTGTTGAAAAATGCATGAAGATAGTGTCTATTGTGTTGGAAAATGCAAGAAGATGTTGTCTATTGTGTTGAAAAATGCAGGAAGATAGTAAATAGTTCCCATGGTGTTCTTTTCCATCCATGAAGCCCCAAATACTCTCTCTATCGATTTCAATCCTTCATCTCAGGTTTGTTTCCCATGCATTTCATTCATACTGTCATTAGGTTATTGATTTCGACATACTACATCCTATATCAGCTATGTACTCCTTTCCATTCGGATTAATAATTGATGCTTTCATATTTTCCCAACCCATATCATTGTATTTTATGATTTTTCATCCATTTCGTTGGACAACACCCATATTTTATGCACTCATATCCCATTTTTATGCACCATCACTTCCTCATAAAAAAGAACATTTGTATTTCCTCTATAATAATACACAACATATTCCCTTAATAAATCAACATCATTAAACCAATAGTACGTGTTTATTGGAGCATCCCCAATAATTTTATATCTGTACAAGGATGAATTTTGATGATGTGACATCGGGGGCCTTTTTTGGCAATGTTTCTCGGACTGTAAGATCACCCATTGATGTGATCAAGATCAAATAACAGGTGTGACTTTACTTCCATGAATCTCAATTTCTGCACATCTGCATTAAAAATTTTAGCTTATCTTCTATGATAATTAAAATATTAATTTCATCATATTAGTTTAATTTTTATGGGAAAATCATATAGAAAAATGTAAAATTATATGTCCATCAGCCCATATCATTTCTTATTAAACTGATCGCATTTTCTCAATATAGTAAATGAAAAGAATACAAGGACCACTGGACTCAGTGGGAAATTGTTCGTCTATCGAATAATCACTGAGGGAAGATGTTTCCTCTATCATGATGTTTTTTAGTAGGTAACCACTTATTTCTCTGTTGGTGTTTTAAATACATGGATTAGTTTTTTTGAGAGGAGATTCTCAGTATGATATCATAATATCAAACTGCTTCATTTTGTTTGGGTTATATGTATTAATTGTACATTATTTTTAGCAGGTTCAACATCTTTTAATGATTAAGATATTATTAATTATGATGTTGGGTAGATTCTAAAATATGATATTGTACTAAAATAGATGAAAATGAGAAGGACATGAAGGTTCAAGATGTTCTAAAAGAAGAAACTACAATTTTGGCACTCCAAATGCAACATCAGGGTATGACGTCAGTGAGAAAGAGGTTGCAGAATAATGGTAACATACATGACTCAGTTTTGGCAAACCAAATTATACATCAAGGTATATCATCAACGTCTTTTCATAGTTCAAGGATTCCTTTTAAATTTTCCATTTTCACTATAAATTGCTCTTATTTCCTTAGGTTTATTGTTATTTAATATTTGATTAATGTTGAAACATGTATGTTTTCTATTCTAAGAAGTGAATTTCTCTTGTAGATGATAATCATGTCCATTTCTGTTGATCCTGTACAGTTCTGTTGTAGATGATCATGTGCAGTTCCCAGTATTTTGATCATGTGCAGTTCAGTTGATCCTGTGAAATTCTGTTGTAGATCATTTGACCATTTGTAGTTCTGTTGTAGATCATGGTAGATCATTTGATTTATATGGTGATGCAATGGAGATAATTGAAGAGTTTATTGAAACACTGATACTGGGTATGTTACAACAAATACAAATATTTCTTCTAATAAGGTATGTGTTTTATATTTTCATTCAACACTATTTTCTAAAATCATTGGAACCATCAATACTGAAAATTTTCATGTCATATGCATTTCCTTTGAATATCACATATACTGCTTTTCTTCTTCTCTATTGGAAACTGTTATTATTCATCTTCAATGAATTCATTTGTCAATATTATCTGCTACTTATTCATTAAATTAATGTCTTCATGTAGGAAAACTTGTTTACTTTGTTTGATGCTGATGATGTGGTCCGATGATATGTTAGAATGTTTCCATACTTCCTTGCTACAATAATCAATTCCATTGAACTAAAATTATGAATGTAAGAAAGCATAAACTAAAATTTTTATCAAATATATGGATATTTCATGATGTAATTGCATGGTAATTGAAAATGAAGAATTATTCAGTTATTTTCAAAATTGTTTTTTATTTATTATTTCCTCTATAATCTATACTGTTAATATAGTATGTAGATATTCAAGGATGGAATTTGGCATATGGGAAGCCCTATTTTCATTCTGGGGAGACCTTCCTCCAATTATTTCGCAAGGTGGTCTCCTAGATCCATCTGTGGTGGCTGCTCAAGCCAGTTTCGGTATCCAAGAGTTCAAACTCCCTTGGCATGTTGAGATCCAAATGGAAAGTGGTTTTTCATGCACTGTTTTATATTCTAATCAAGTTAGATCTACAAGATTCTTGGGTTGTTCTTACTCCATTGGTATTTTCTAGCCATATCCATGATTTCGTGAAACTTTCTGATTCAATTCCATTTGTGTGAGACTTATAGATCAAGAGGGACGGTGACTATTCTTCTTCGATTTATAGATCCAAAAAACTATGGTCCAGTGGTTTAGGCATTATTTTTGGGTAATTTTCATTCTGGTGGAAATTGGGAGAAAGTGAACATGTTGAATTGTTGCATCCATTCCTAGAGCTGTGCAATTACCTAAAGGCCATTTTTGCGTTGTGAAAATGGGATATAAAGGACCATCCTTATGCATGTATGAGTTCCATAACTAGTAGACTTTTATGCATGATTCCTACATAGATATTCATCTTTGAAGCATGAACAACAGAATGTCAGTCATTGGTAAGTTGTCCGGTCCTTGTAAGAATTTATCTATACTGTTAATAGAGTATGCAAATATTCTTAACAAGTTTTTTTCAATTTTTTTATGAATATTGTGTTTTTTTCAAAAAAATTATTTCCACATAGGTTAGGTTTCTAATTACTACCCATTGTACAACTAAAAACTTTCACTGTTTCTTTTTCCCCCAAAAAAAAAATTTATTTCTTATAGATTCTCATACATCGTTTCAAATTTATTTTTCCAAAATGTTATCTACTATCATAATTTTTTCCATTTTGTCCAATTGTATTCCAATAATAATAATCACTATTTTGAGATATCAAAATATTGAATATTCATTATCATTATAAACATTGACATATTGTATTACCTTCATAAAATAGTGAACCATATCATCGTGAGAATGCATGAACTAATAATTTTCTATTATCACCGTGCAAATTCACGGGCGAGTACTAGTTAATCATATTTTCTGGAAAATTCCAATAATGTAAATATAATAAATTCCATAATAAGGATGATAGTTAATTAAAATCCATACACTCCCAATGTAATTAACATAAATAATAATAATAAATTTCTATGATGATATATAAATTACTCTAGTTATTTTTTATATAATTCATCAAAAACAAAAAAAAAATTTACGAATCTAATAATAATTTATATAACCTTGTTAATGAAAAGGAAATTTTTAATTCTTAGGAAATAGATATTCTAACAAAATAATTTATCTTAAGGATTATTTTTATGTCTTGAATCTATCTAATAAGTTTCTTAAAATATGATTCTTTTTTGTAATTTATTTATATAAGGATCATTTTATAACACCATTAGTGTATTATACATAACATATCGTTGACTTTCACCAGTTAATTCTTGAATCTTATTTTGATTACATTTTTGGGGGTGCATTTTGGTATTTTTTTATGATGATATTTCTTCAAGGAAAATGTGAAAATGTTTTTGGATGTTGGTTTTTTGGAATCAATGGATTCAAGTTATCAGTTGGTTAATGGTTTTTAGGCTACCCCTTTTTAGTTCTGGTGTGAGTATGAGGTTTTTGGGTGTTTTAAAAGGCGTCTATTTATTGTTTCTATGTTTATAAATAATTTACTTAATATATATTTTAATTTGGACTTTAATTTTATTCTAGACACAAAATTTGAATAATGATTATGAAATAAAATAATTTATGGTTTAAAAATGAACCTTGTGATAAATTCATCAAGAATGATTTTTAACTCTAGGATTATCCATTTTTAAAATATGAAAAACTAAAATAATTTAATCCATTATCCCTTGATTTAAACAGTAATGCATCTAGAATAAAAATATTTAATTCCGCTTATCACCTCATTTTACTTGGCAATCACCCATAACTAATCATGAGAACCATATGAATCCTCCCATGTGTAGTGAGATATTTTTTCCTTTCTAGAATTCTATGTTTAGAACATGTTACATATATTGTTCCCCTTTTATAAGTTTCTTATAATTTACAATACCCTTATTTGGAATAAGTATGATATCATGTTTCAGATTTAATATTATTATTATCCTGATGTTTCTCATAAAGGATTTCTTTATAATTCTCTATATATTTAGTAATATGTTTTCACTTTCCTATTGTGGGTGTTGAATTGATTTTTGATTAAATCCAAGTGGTTCCATATACAATTTTTGTAGAATTGAATCATTAATTATGTTAATATAATTTATGTGACTTTTTTAGTGATTAAAAAAATAGATTTGTGATGATTTCTATGTGGTTTTGATAAATGTATATATATTAATAAAAAACATTATTTCAATGGAATTGAAATTATTCTATATATTTGACAAATAATTGATGGGTTTATTTGAAAACATTATTTGGATGATTGATTTCATATGGATTAAAATAAAGCAAGTTCTTAAAAGGACACAATTAATGAAAACATATAATTGGAATTTGAAATTTGAAAGGCATGTTAAGAACTGAAAGTCAGAAATTTCATTTTGAACTAATTTTAAATGACTAATTAATTGATTGACCAACAAACACATGAGCCTCGGTAGATAGGGGTAATTAGGATTATTATTCTAGTATCTGACCCCAAAAAACAAGAGTGATGATGAAAACACTAACACAAATACATTTTGATATGATTTTTTCCTTAATGGGGGGTTTAGTCTCAATGACCAAAGTCATGATACGTGTTCCCTAATTGAGCCATGATCACAAACACGTAGTATAAGGATCCTATTACCCAAAACTAGATAGTTATAGGGAATAATACATGTTTTTAAGATATTCCTGATTTGATTATTACATTCCATTGATATATATATTTTTTTATTAATGCCAACTATATTATATAAATGTTTTATATAAAATGATCATTTGATATTGTTTTGATATATTTTAAAAATTATTGAATTGAAAGCCTGTTTTTTTTTCAAAATATGTTAATTACATGTAATTCATTGTTTTATTGAAATTGAATTAATAGTTTTTTAATTATTAAGGGATTTATTATGGAACACATGGAGAGACCTAACTAGGCTTTATATAGGACCCCTACTACTTCCTTTCGCAATTAATAGATTATATTATGGCTGTTCTAAGGAAATAAAAATAACCAATTGAGGGAGGTGGATATTCTTGATCTCTAGGTCCCAATGTTATAGAGGAGACTAGGGTAGATGGGATCCACTTATAACATGGGTTTGTCATTTTTATGTTCTTATAAGACATGGTGTCCTTTTGTGATGTATCATTTGGTATATTTTTACCCCATTTTATGGTAGTTTCTATCTTTTGAGTGTAGATCATAATATATTTTATTATCCATATTCCTTTATTACATAGTACATATCCTTCCCATTTTATTAATGTATTATTATAGATTTTATTTGAGTGATCATTGTTTGGAATCTTATCAATTATACCAAATCTATATGCCCAATCCATATATATATGTAACTATTTACCAAACCCATAAATTGTGTTACTAATAAAAATTAACGTTTTACTATATTAATATATATTTAAATGTATCTTAGGAATAAGGTTCATTAAACACTTTCATGTGGGTTCGTTGAAATATATAAAATCAATACCTGGTACAAGAGTATGCTTGGAAAAATAGATATCCATCGCCTGTATTTCATGATAAGGCATAAGACCCATGGGTAGGGAATCATCCTTCATAAAGTCCCTCTACTAGGGGACATATTAAATAATGGATAGCTCAATTCATTCATAATTATTACACCTAATATGTGTCAAATATATTTAACTAATTAATTTTATATCACATCCATTTACATAATTATTGTTATGTTAGATGAAAAATAAATCATTTTTTACTCCTAGAATGTAAAACCATATATAGAAATTATAAAATATTTTGAATAAGATTTACAATTTAAATTATAATATACACAAATTCATAATATAACTATTATATTAATGGATAAAGAAGGGAATAAATAAATAAATGTAAATTCATATATGTAAGAATAAGATATAAAATTCCTGAACAATTGAGTAATAAATAAAATTATAAACAACTTATATTTCAACCAATTATTATTATAATTCTAGAATTAAATGAATATAATATACTTCTATTTGTCACTAATATGATCTCTTTCACATTATCCATTTATATAAAATTTCATTTAAATATACGATCGTAAATGGGTTATATTTTATATTATATTTCCATTTATTAAACAATTGATGTGATCTAAATAGAACACATTTAATAGTATTTAAACCGTGACAATATATATTGTATTTTTTTCATATTATTGAAATTCCCTAAAAAATTCTATTAATTTGATTATTTTAAAATAAGTGTTATAAGAAATTACTAATTTCAAATATAAAATCCTTTATAATTTACCATATTTTATAACATTTAAACACTATATAAATTACCCTTTAAAATTCATATATAAACAATTTATATTCAATTTATAAGAAATTTCTATAATTTTAAGAGGATGTTATTATCAACAATTATTAATTAATTAAATGGTTCATAAACACATAATAATTAAATATATTCATTTTATTATAAATTAATTTAACAAATTGTAAATTATATAAATATCCCAAATGCATATTTCAATAATTTTTTATCTTTTTATAAATTATATTACAGTATAAACAAGAAACAATTTTAAAAAAGAAAAAATATATCATATATTATTTAGCAACATATGAATATCATAATATAAGATTCAAATATCAAGACACATAAATATAATAATGTTCTATCAATTATAAATGATTATAGAAAATGAGAATTATGATACTACATATTGGACTTACATGACATTACAAGTTGTATAGAGTGGGATTAATTAAAATTTGATAGTGGTAAATATCAATTCATGCTATTATCCAATGATATTCTATAACAGATGTTTATGGTAGGCCACTAGGTAAAAATTTTCAAGCACTCAAGGAATCATGTAGGAATTAACCAACGATATAGCCATATCACATTATACATATAAATATATAAGATAAACCAACAACACATAACCATATTTTGTTACATGATATCCTATTAATGATATGAGGCTCAATAATTTTTTAAAAAATAACACTATGGTTGGATATGATATGTTCATTTCATACAATAAAATATTATAAAAATAAAAGATTTATCTTTCTTAGAAACATCGATATAATAGATATTTTTTATGATTCAGTATCTGACAACATTAATTTATTTCAAAAAACCATCTGTATAACAAATTATTAACCATATATTGTAATCTATAATATGATAACAAATAATATTAACTTTTCTATACTTTTTAATGAGGTTTCCAGAAATCAAATAAATTTTTACGCTTTTATAGCATTGAATGGTTTAAAAAGTTGTTGGTTAAAGAACTGAATGAAATTTGAAATCTGAACTCCAAGATCAATTAACTGTAGAAACTAGATCTATATATGAACTAAAATGTAAAACATTTTCTTCTCATTTCAATGTTTAATTCAACTAATGCTATTTTTATCCATATGTTTTAATGTATAACCCCACATTTTTCCATGTACATCCCTATTTGAGTTTTTGATTTGAGCCTTGGTTTTCGTGTCTTGTACATAGATGATGTTCCTTTTTGGGGGAAAATGAGTTATAGTTATAGAATATAGGTTGATTGAATTAATAGAGTTATGGATAAATATGTCATATTTTAATAAGCATTCTTGGTATGATTAAATTTATTAAATGGGTTTCTTGTTTTTAAAAGTAACTGGGTTTGGTAACTATCTGTATGAAATTTTCAATCCATGTAAATGGGTATCACAATATGAAATTGCCACAAGACACATGTCATGAACTGAATTATGATATGAGTTGGCTGCACATCACAGACCAATTAATAATTATGTAATGTTCATGCTAATTATATTATAATCCTAGGAATATATTTTTTCATTTTACTATAAAAATAAATACCCAGCCTATAGCTATAATACACGACATTTAACATTAGATCAGTTTTTAAAATTTTTTAATGTAGTTGATTTTTCTTTTAACCTACAGGAAGCATTACACCTCTCTTCCGAAGAATCAGAAAAATAAAATTTTGGTCCCTTTACATCTATTCCAAACATTGTATTCGTTCAAAAAATACCTATTAAGTGTTTTTTCATTCGTTCCCTCTTTTCTTCCATCATTATTCAAATGTTGTATTGTAACCTCTTGACCATGTCAAATGATTGATTTAATATTGACTGGTTATGATCTAGTGACCTTATTTATGATCATTAACATATTCTTTCTCAATGTAATTTTCTAGTGGAAGTGTTGGTTAGTCATCAAATAAAGGTAGGGTTCTAACCATTAACACTAGGGTTTGAAAATTATTAATTATGTGTTTTATTTCAGTTGTTACAGCTTATCATTAGATGAATAAATTAAAATAATGAATTGGATTATTCCTTAGAGTCCCTTTGGATCTATAGAGCTTTTGAAATCCCTTTTTTCTACAATTCTAGTGTGACACCCTTGATTATAATTGAATTTTCCAATGTATTAATGTGTTTTTATAATGGTGTATATTTTTGGGTGATTTATGGATATTGTTACACCTAGGTATGTGCAATTTATTGAGATAAATGGCATGTAATTTGATAAAAATAGTTTATATATAAAATATGTAATTGGAAATATAAATAGTAATTGTCCTTATTTAGCATTGATCTTAATGATGTGATATTGTGATATCCTCACTTGTCATAATATATGTTGTGATAAATGTTTCAATTCATATATGGGTTGTTTTCTAGGTTGATAAATCCTGAATTTCTTATATTGTGGTATATTCACCGTGATATAGGTGGAAATGCTTAAATACTAGGATATGACCTAAGACATGATATAATTCTTATATAACAAGCTATTTCGTGACACGCTAAAATTTTTATATAGTATTCTCTTCATAGTGACACATGTTTAAATTTTTATATACCGGGATTAGTCCTAATAAATGCTAAAATGATTATATATTATCCTCGGACCTAATTTATTGATGAAATTATTATATAGTTGGGTTGACCTATATTTTTGTTTTTTTACCTTGTATATAAGGTGGTGATTGGAATGGTTTTTTGAAATTCATAGAGAGATTCTAGTAAGGAACTGTGGTAGGTTATGTTTTAAAACTGTTATAGGTTTATGGTTGCCATGATTGTGATACATCCTCAGAGTCATTTCGACGTGGCATTAAGGGATTTTATAATTTCCCATGGTTATATAGATATTTTTGGCAAGGTTTTGATACAGTCTCATAGACATTCATTAATAGTGCTATGAAATTATATGTGTTACCATGGTTATATGGTTATTTTTAGCATGATTTTTGGACATTCTTCGAGACATTTCGACACGGTGTTATAGTAGGTGGAAGGGGAATTAACTTAATCATTTGATTAATTAATACACTTGTTTATTTCATCATTTAATACACTTAGTATCATATTTTTTTAGTTATGGTGGCACCGACATACATATTTATACTCGCACCCTATTCAGGCGTTCATTTGGTACCCAACTATAATATATTTAAGAGGTTTAAAAAAGGGAGAATATTGTTGATATGGAGTTTCTTCTTCCTGAATGGATTTGATTTTTGGGATTGGACCAACACGGGGTTTAGGAGCATGGAATTTTGATTATTTTGTTGGGCCATACTATTATTTATTTTTTATTACATCTGGAAATTAATATATTTATATTCCAACATGTAATTATGTTATTCCATTATTATTCATTGGATGATAATATTGTACATTATTTTTGATATCCCTCTATATTGTGTAGTTAGAATTTTATCAACACTATGATATCCATTTAGTTTTATGTTTTATTTATTTCTAATATTTTTTAATTTCGTAAGCTGGTGGTATAGTCTCTATACTATATATTTCATACCCAAACTGCTAGTTGGTTGCCTCAATTGTATGGGTAGGCACGCTTGAGGTTTCATAACCAATCCTTTATTGCCTCATGAGAGTATCAGATCAGGGGACATTACAAGGTTGAATCAAAGCATACGAGGCTTCTTTAATGATTCTTTACTATTTGGGAAACATAAACATGAGACTATGATGTGTTATGAATTGGTATTAGCTTGTGCATGAGGGGTACCCTACCCTTATGTGGGGGAAAATCCAGGTTCCCTAGGTTGGGTTTCTATTTATAATATTTTATTCTTATAGATGATGATATTTAACCCTATGTTATTCACATGTTGTGTGAGGTTATGATTTTATGATGTTATTTTTATTTTATTTTTATACACATGGATTGGTAAAAAATGAGATGAGTATGCATTCATCATAGTAGGCACATAATTATAAATATATAGACATAATTTATTGATTTTAGGGTCATATTGTCTGACACTTAATATATATTTTTCTACATGAAATCTTATATGAGACAATATTTATATATGATAAAAGAAATAAATCAATATATATGTCCCGATAAAACACATGTAATGGAATTTTATAGAGATTATGAAATTTGGTTCCCTATTATTGTCTTACGAAGATGTTTCCCTTATTATAAATGGTGTTCTATGGAGTGAACCAATATTTTCGATAAAATTACTTCCATAGTAATCATATTGAGACTCAAGAGATTAGAAATTTGCACTCTCCTAACAAAGATGAATGAGACCTGACTCTGGATCCTTATGATCAGAGGTATGTTCAGCATCAAGACAATTTCCTTGGGTCATGAGATCCATTTAAGAGACATGTTTTCATAGTTACATTTCTATGTAATCTAATTTGAGAGTTTCATCTATAGAATCTGCATTTGTTCACTCAAAAGGGTGGCCCCTTGGATGCCATGTTCTTGATCGATTCAATATAGGTTGTATTTCATCATATCAAGGAACCCACATATATGAGTTTGAATCTTTCTGATTATATTATTTGTAAACCATCCAAGTGTTTTTTTCACATTCTAGAGAAATAAGTTACATATGATGATCTATCATGGAAGGACTTCAATAAAAGTCTTCTGATACATTTATATCCTAAGAAGTTGAGGGATTAAAAGGCTTGTGAGTTCATGAAACGAACACATGAGGTCATGTATGTGATGTAATATGATGTATGTTTCAACAACCAATAGTTATTTGTACTATCTTTTAATGAAAATGAGATCTCCATGGAGAGACACTTTTTGGATGGTCATCACTATGATACCAGGCCATTGGTGAATGTGTTTTGTTTAATTTTTCATACGTGATGAATCAAGAACTCATTAAAAAGGTTTTATGAGAGAGAAACTGGGTAGTAGCCATGTTGTTTCAGTAGGGATGATTTTGAACTCATATTCTAGTAGAAGGAAGGTTCACTATTAGGGTTTTCACTAGGGTAGTATATGTCGGAGATTTCAGGGCAGTGGGCATACATATCCAAAATATTTTCCATTTAAGTCCCATCAGTGTGGAAGATGGGGCCCCAAAGTGTCTCAGTGTCCATAAACTGCTATGAAGTGTCTTGATTACGGTAGATTAAGATACCTATATATATTTTTTAGGGTAATATAGTAGTAGATAAGTGGTATGTGATCAGGATAGGCACCAATGTATTGGAAGGACTCAGCTACACCTCAACTGATTGGTTAATGGTGCTCCATAGGACATTCTTTTTAGGGGAAAGGATATGGTTCCCTAGGGTATGAATAAAAGATATAGGAAGAAATTATATAATAGGGGAGTCATTATGAAGCATATAGAAGAGGGGCTGGATAGCTTCATGATAGGAAGACTACTTAGAAAATTTTTGACATATGAATGTTTACTGTGAGTGGTATGATTATACTATCATCTACCGATTATTTTGTTTTTTTTCATACAGGGGAATAAAATTCATTTTTATCTTTCTTTTTTACAATGTGTGTTCTAGAATGTGGAATGAATTTTTGGTCTACTGACTATTGACACACCCTTTGGAGTGCGATCAAAGAATATGAAAATATTCAATGCGTTTTCTCTAATGATTGGTGGTAACCATTTAATATGGGAACCAATTTTTTGGAAATGATCGGTTTTGATATGATTTAGGTCATGGATTGGATAGATATATAACAAGATCATATTGACGATGACTATAGGAGAATTACATTTCTATCATCAGAAGGAGTTATTTATTCTCAATTGGGTGAGAGGGATCTCTGAGTTGGTTGTGAAACAATAATTCGGTGTAGTTTTAATTGTATCATGGATCAGATATCCACCATACTCAAGATGATGATGGATTGCAGTAGGATTATTTTCCTCTAATTGAAGACCATTTTCTTTATTTCATTCCCGATGAGTTTTACATCTTATCTCTCAAGTGAGAGGTCGAGTTTATGATTTTGTTGGTGCTTCATGGAGAGATAGTTTTTTCCATCCTTATAGAGTATAACCAATAGAGCATCAAAAGTAGAAAGTCCAATAAGACGACATAGAAACTATAGGCCTCATAGATCCTAGTACATAACATTAGGTTTCTCAATTTCCATTTACTAATAAGTATTATGGTACTTCACACTACTTTTTTGATTATTAGATATTGGTCAAAATGAAGGTAAATAACAAGTATCCACTACCTTGTATTTTTGACCACTTTTATCATCTGAGTGGATGTATAATCTTCTCCATGATGGATTTGAGATCAGGATACCTTTAGTTATGGGTGATACATGCAAAGATGCCTCATACATATTTTAGTAGTAGGTATGAATTTCATTATTTCATTGTGATGCTGGTTGGTTTAATTAATTCAACGAAGGTATTCATGGCCTTGATGGACTGGATCATTCATTATTTTTTGGATAAGTTTGTGGTGGGTTTTTATGACATCTAATTGCAATTCATATCAGTAGAAGATCATGGATAACATCATTAAATCACCCTATGTATATTTAGATACCATCTTCTTTATACAAAGATAACTAAATGCAGTTTCAAGATTGATAATGCTCAGTATATGTATGACTTCGCTGCTCTTTATTACATACATAAACTTGATTTATTCCATAAACTCTTCACTTGATACACCATCGAAGATCGATAGTTCTAACATCATAGGGTCTTAGGATCATTACATATCATCTTAAAACATGAAATAAAACATCTTTATCGAATACTTCTTTTACACGACCACTACATTCCCTTGTACTTAGCATTTCATGGGATAACCTGAGGACATGCATAAAAAAGGGTGAGCTTTAAAGCCCAATAAGGGAATAAAAATGGAATACAATGAGTATTACAATACCTGTTAGGAAATGGGACAATAAATGGAGTGAAAGAGAAACATGAACATAAAGGCATGATATAACATGATAATCCGAACATGGAGATGTGGAAACAACACTTAACATGGAATTAGCTTGAGCCAAGACTCATAGTACATGGGGCATTAGTAAACCATCATTGCACATGAAGAATGAGTAAAACCTCATTTAACATTAATTGGCTTGTTTCAACACTCATTGAACATGATGTATCATGATACTATACTTTAAAAAATTCATTGGAGCTCTATTAGGGCGCACCCTTCTTAAACATTTCATTTCATGCATTACTGTGCCACATGGATCAATAAACATAGAATCAATCATCACAAATTATTCCATAGTAAAGGAATGAGGAATACATACAAGATGATTAATAATCAATAAGTAAATTTTCTTAATGTTGAATACCGTTGATAGAGTAATGAGCATTGTATTCACTACAAAATGACATTGGCTTGGAAAATCACAGTGCAATTTCGACAGCATGATAGTGTGAAATAAGAACTCATAAAAAATAGATGATGAGTGAAAAATTCGTTTCTCATCATATTTTCCTGAAATGTATATTAATGGGGTCATATAGATACATTTTCCAACCAACATAATGGAATTTAGATGCTTATACAAAAAAATACTTGGACGTAATAGAGGAGAGATAAATCCCACACAGAATTTCGGCATGGTAACGAGTGTACATGGGAGGCATTAATGAAATAAAAAGGGATCTCCCATAATCCAATCATAAATAGGGAAGTATGGGGAAGTATTGAAATCATAACCCAACAATTTTAATTGAAACAAAAATGGCATAACAACTTAATAAAAATTGGAAAAAAATAAGAAAGGAAGAAATCCCTAATTTGGAAGTGTGATCTCAAAGGCATGAGAGAGGCTTGAGAGAGGTTTATTGGGAGACTGGGAAGCCTTGGAAGGATTCAAGAGAGAGGAGGGAAGAGTTTGGATGAACTCCAAAGGCTTTGAGTGAACAGGAATTGAGATCTTTGGTGGGTTCGTATAGGAAAGGAGAGGGAATTCATTATTATTTAGGTTTGGGTCACCACTCATTAAACTATTCAATACCACAAACCAACCCATGTTTATTTCCCATGGATTTTTCCAAAGGGGAGTGTAAAATAATATTTTATATGTCCAATGTTCGAACATTTTCGAATAATAGGGTTGTGTTTGTAGAGGTGATTCACACTCTCAAGAAAAACAATTTAAAAAGGAAAAATGTTTTAAAAGTCTTGAATGGTCCACTAATTATTTTTAAAATAAATAAAAAAACTCTAAATCACATTATTTTAATTGGAAAATATATATTTCTTGAACATAACGAATATAGTATTTTATTACATCACTATTGGGTCATTATGATGTCATAAAAGACATTATATATTTAAATGACATTTAATTTTTACAGAAAATTAGAATATCTCAGAAAATTTTAAAAAATTCATGGTTGGATAATTTCGAATTAATGATTCCAAAAAATATTGTTCATGTTATCTAAATTATTTTTTAAATATTTCAATTTTTACTGTTAAAATAAAAAACCGACATTTATCAAAAATTTAGGGGTTTTGACCCAAACAACTTTCAAACCGTAATGAAAATTAGAATTTCATTAATAAAATAGTAAAATCATTTATATATTAGAAAATTAATTTAATAATAACAATAATATTTTATTAAAATATTATTTAATTCAATAATCCACTAATTCCTCAAAATAGATTTCTTAGTTGAATATTAACAAAAAAAATAATATTTCATCTCTTAAAAAATTTATAAAGAAAAAATAATAAAAATAATGTATATTCTCTATAAAAGAATAATGTACATAATCATAGTTATCACGAACCGTCCCCTAGGCCTCGTATCGTGACTACCCCAAGCCCGCCTTACATAGGCCAGTGGCTGGCGACTAGCACCAAAGGCGCAATTCCCTAAAACTGGGAAGGCATTTCCTTTATAAATCGTAAACACAAACAACCAATGTACAAGGAGAAGATAACACTAAGTAAAAACTGTATGAAAAGTATGATGAATGTAAATGGGCCGGAAATAAAAGTCCAATAGTAAAGTACAAGGAAATAAAAAACAGGTGAAACTAAAAAGAAAAACTAGTGGAAGGTGTCTAGAAGCTCCTAGATTGTCCACCACGGATGCTACCTGAAGGGTAGGTACATGTGGCCTCCTCAGTTCTCCACGTCCATCAATCTCTTTTGGGTACCGACTCATCATGAGGTCCACCTACGAGTACCTTCCAATCCTCATACACTCCGCCTCGGTCAGCGCTATCTGTCATCTGTATCCAACACAATGAGGTGAGGGCATAACCCGTGCATGGGTGAGTATAACGACACTCAGTAGGGACCCTGAGGCCATGAAGGAATCACAAAATCAAACAAGGATAAAACAAAAAAATATGATTTCAAATGATAACTATTAATTAGGTATATGGCCATACATATACATAAGTTATCAAGTAACCCATCTCAATCATTGAGAAAACACAAAAGTCATTGACCCAGCTAAAAACAAGATTTTTAATTATCGAAACCATGGCTGCTAGAGAACATTTCCTCTGTCGAGTATATTGGCCCCTTCGCTGAACCGTGGTGCATCTCACTAACATTGGACTGCTAACGTACTCCTCCTGTCAAGTACTATGGGTCTGTTTCCAACTACCAGGCGCTCCGTCCATTGTGGGTCGGCCGCCAAATACCGGGTGCTCCCCCTAATAGCCTACATATGTACTCCTCCTATTGTGTACCGCGGGTCTGTTTCCAACTACCAGGTGCTCCGTCTGCCATGGTTCTGCCGCCAAATACCGGGTTCTCCCCACTGGGCTATTCGAATCACTCCGAGTTGAATCGGTTAAGCAGTCGTCAGGCCTGTCAGCTACTCGGTCTTCGCACTCTCTCTTCTCATCTTTGGAAGGATCCGCTCCATGAGATACTGGTAGATACTCCAAGTGTCACGAAGTCTCATGTAGAAGTATCTCAAAGGGCCACCACATCATAGGGGTATCAATTCAACGAACGACTCGTCATTCTTACGCTCGATTTATGAGTTATTGGCATTTTAGACCTGGGGACCCGGTTGGATTCGTGTACGAACCAACCCGACCATATCTCAACTATAACCCGAACTCCAATGGGTTATTTTCAAAGGGACCATATCTCAACAAGATTACTATCGCCACTGACGGTTCGTCAAACAGACGTCTGGTGCCAAATATATGGCCAAAGTAAGCAAAGGGTGGGTAGTGGGCCCAGGTCCGGTCCGAACCAGTCGGACCGACGATGCCCAATCCAGTCTGAGCCGACCCACTATGGGTCAACCCGGACAGACCCAATGGGTCTGACCTAGCCTATTGGGTGGGTCAGTTAGCAATGTCAGGCCCGGTCCGCTCGGCCCGGCCAAGCGGACTACAAGGGCGGTTCGGCCTGGATTCCGCCATACAGGCGGCTCAACCTGAAGGCCAAGGCCGATTCGACCTGCATCATGAGGGGGATGGATCGAAAGGTCAGTATTCTGGAGAAGAGTGGTAGGCCGTGTCGGCGCGGGCATGCCGGCTGGACACCAGGGCTGCCACAGGTGCACTGGGAAGGGCATCGGGGCCCCGGGCAGGGCGCCGGGGCACCGGGCAGGCCACTGGCAGGGTGCGGGGGAGCCAGGAAGGCTGCCGGCAGGTGTTAGACAGGCCGCCCACAGGGTGAGGGGGCACTGGGAAGACCGTCGGAAAGATCCTGGCAGGGTGCCGGCAAAGCGTGGGGGTGCCAGGCAGGCTGCCGGCAGGGGTCTCGCTGGCCGCCGGTAGGGCGTGGGCAGTGTGCCGGGGCAACGGCGGGGCATCAGCGGGGTCGAGCAGTGCGCTAGGCAAGTGGGAAGGTGCTGTAGGAAGTACATCGAGGAGCAGTTCGGGGCATGGGAAGCAGGTCAGGGCAGCGCGCTGGGGCGTGGGTAGCACGTCGGGGCACCGTGGGGGCGGCGTGGTTCACATAGGTCACGGTTAGATCAGCCATTGTTCGTCGTCTTCTTCGATGTCGTCGTGTGTACCACCTTTGTCGATTTCAATCAACATCAAGAAGATCGGAGAGGGTTGGGACATGTTCGTGTGGCCCTACCCATCCTCGTTACGGTGATAGAAATTCACGATCCTCAAACTAAAACTCCAATGACATAGAATGGGTATAAAATCAATTAAAATCACCCTACCCCGAGTTTGGTAATCGTTGATGGAGTTGTGGGAAGGCGACGACATTTCTTCACATCGGGAAGCGTCTGGGGTTAGAGTCCAAGGAGGAAACTTCATCTGCATTCTTCGCGGTCGGCTCCTCCTCCTTTGGCTTGGTCGAAGATTGGAGAAGAGGTTTTTTGTTCTTCAGTGGTGTGTGGCGTTCTTCGTCGAAGGGAGGAAGTTCTCCTCCTTTACCAAGCTCCACCAAAATGACATCCAAATATAATAGGGGAATCCTCTGTTATTTTTTGGCACAACAACAAAAATAATCGTGTCTAATTAAATGAAACAACTCATTTAATTAATGGTGTAATTGATTGAAATTCAAAAAGGAGTTAATTAATTGAGACAACTCTAAAAATCAATGAGGGTCGTGAGGCTCAAATAATTAATGGGGGAAAGGTGAAGAGTTTCACCAATTTAATTGGGGGTTCCAAGGAGTTTAAGGGGGTTATAGGAGTTAAAGAGCTCTGGTGGGTCCCACCTAATAACATCCTCTCAAGGGAGGATAAACTCGTGTGGGCCCTACCCTCATAACCTCCCATGGGATGTTGTGGTGGGGTGGCCCCCACCTCAATCCTCCCCTTGGAGGTTTTAACCACCCAAATCAAATAAATTTAATACATTATTTTAATCAATTTAACTAAAACCCCCAAAAACAATCTTCCACTATCGTTATAACGAAACTACGGTGAAGGTCTCACTAAGAAATCACCAACGCTGCGAGTTAAACAGTGCCCGCAGATTTCAATTCCGAGCACCGGTTCAAAAGTTATAAAACACCTCTCGCACATTTACTGAATGTACCAGAAAAAAAGTTCAGAAAATAATTATCAGTCACCCTTGACCCACTGCTATTGAGGTTAGGCTTTTCCTACATTAAACACGCCCCAACGAACACAACGGTAATCTCATATTTTCAATCTAAGTTACCGTTTAGAAGTTATGAATTTTACAATAAAATAATTGGAACCTAATTATTTTATTTCTATCCAAAAACTAACTTCTTCTGGTGGCCCATGCCGGCCAAATTTTGTTGCTTCTTAAATAAAGCAAACCCTCATGAGATTAGTAGTGGTCTCATATTTTTATTTAGAGCTACCGTTGTTGAGTTATAATCATTTGAAAAATAAATTAAATTTATTTAATTATTTTATTAACGGTTATGCCATGTTCAGGATTTCACACAGGAGGCATGTTTTGACAAAACATAAGTAACTCCTATGTTAAACCCTCCATCTTTAATGCATCGTTGCCCTCAGATTTCTGATCTGAGTAAACGTTTAAGAGTTATTCCATTTTTTTAAGAAAACGGCTAACATGCATTAATTTTTGTTTAAAAACATTGATGAATCATTTTGGGAACATCGGGCCTCGGAATCATGCGCCATCAAAAACTGTGGACTCCTAAAATTCCCATTAATTTATGATAAACATTTCCATGGAATTCCCAAGTCTTTCCATTATCCCCTCCTCAGGGCATTATGTCGTAGTAAGATACAACTCGAACTAAGGAAACAAATGGGGGGTACAGAGCACGCATCTAAGCCTTCCACTCCCATGTACTCTCCTGGAGATTTCCATGATACCAACGAACGCGCACTAGAGGTAACTACCATCCATGTAGGACACACTGATCTGGATTCGCAATCTCTGTTGGAACCTCCGTAAATGTTGCCCCTTCATGGATGTCCATCTCTCCACGGTTGATAATGTGGGACGGGTCGTGCACGTATCTTCTTAGCTGAGATACGTGGATGGCATCTTGTACCCGATGCAGGTGAAGTGGAAGATCTAAGTGGTAAGACACCTCATCGACACTGATTATGATCTGGAAGTATCTAATGAATCGTAGAGATAACTTTTCACCTCTGTGAAATCTCCATAGACCTCGTTGAGGTGAGACCCATAGGAAAACGTGGTCTCCATCCTCGTACTACAGAGGTCTCCGTCTCCTATCACCTATGACTTGTGCCTACTCTGAGTATTCTTCATCCGCTCATGGATGATTTGAACCTTCTCCATGGTAGATCGTACCATCTCTACTCCCTCTAGTGCGGACTCACCTGGGTCTGTCCAGAACAGTGGTGATCTGCATGGTCGGTCATACAAGGCCTCGAAAGTATCCATACCTATGCTGGAGTGATAACTGTTGTTCTAAGAAAACTCTACTAAAGACAAGTGATCCTCTCACCAGCGATCGAAGTTGGGGATGCATGCATGAATCATGTCCTCGAGGGTCTGGATGATCCGCACGGTCTTACCATCAGTCTGAGGATGGAAGGCGTTGCTCAAGCGAAGCTCTGTCCCGAAAGCTTCCTGCAACCCCTTCCATAGTTGGAAAGTAAATCATGCGTCATGGTCAGAGACAATATCAGAAGGTACACCATGAAAACGCACTATCTTCATCACATATAGGTGTCCAATGATCTCTACTGAACCCTTCTCCCTGATCAGTTGGAGGTGGGATGACATGGTGTGTTGGTCGAAGATCACCCAAATCGAGTAGTGACTCCTGAGTGTATGTGGAAGTCCGGTCACAAAGTCCTTGGATATCCCATCCCACTTCCACTCTGGGACCATTAAGGGATGAACCGAGCCTGTGGGTACCTAGTGCTCCTCCTTCACATGCTGACAAGTGAGACATCATGAGACAAAATCTGCTACTTCCTTCTTCATTCATGGCCACCAGTGCTGTCGTCGAAGGTCCTAGTACATCGTTGCCACTCCTGGATGTACCACTAGAGGGGAAGTGTGAAACTACCTCAAAACATCCACCTACAGTGAAACTGGTACCATGGTACGTCTTCTAATGAGGAAGATGTTCTACCCACCTTTATGAAATCCATCAGGTGCATGCCATGTGAATATCTGAGCATGTCGCCTCTCACAGTCAGCATCCCCATGTTATTCCTCTTTGACTAGTTGATGAAGTGGAGGAGTGACTGTAAGAGACTGAAGATAGGCTTCTCCATCTCTATCCACAAAGGATGTCTGTAAGGCAGCTAGCAACTCTATCGCCTCTCCTAGTAGCTGAATGCCTGATCTGTTGCTAAGAGAAACTGCAACAACGTTTCCTTTCCTAGGAGTATAGAATATCTCAAAGTTATAGTCTTGGAGGAACTCAAGCCAACATCATTGTCTTAGGTTCAGGTCCTTCTGAGAGAATATATACCTGAGACTCTTTTGATCAGAGTACACAGTAGAACATTCTCCCATCAGATAGTGTCACCACATCTTCAAGTTGAAACCACTTCTGCTAACTCCAGGTCATGGGTAGCATAGTTCTGCTCATGTTGACTCAGCTTCCATGAACCATATGTGATCACTGCTCACACCTGCATCAGAACACACCTTATTCCAGCCCCTGATGTGTCTCTGTAAACTGTGTAACCTACGCCATCCACTGGAAGCCTCAATATGGGGGAACTATACAGCCTCTGCATCAGCTCCTAAAAGCTCTACTGTCATCTCTCAGACCACATGAAGGGTTTACCCTTCATTTTCAAGGCTGATAGTGGTTCTGAAACTCTTGAGAAGTCTTGAACGAACCTCCGATAGTATCCAGCCAAAGAAGATATCCATCACCCTTTGGGGGGTAATCCTAGAAACATATTTTGAAAAGATGTCCCCATGATATATCACTCTTTTTTGGAACTGATAATTCAGAACTCTTGCAGCCACGAGAGTAAGGCTGGCTAACTCAAGAGTGATCAGATGCACCCTCCTATGCATGAGTTCAACATGTAGCCTGGGTTTCCTTTTTTTGCTGACTAAGGAAAACCTCATCCCAATATTGTAGATAACCACAACCTTTTTTCCTAATACAGTCAATCTGTGAATGAATTGTGGTTCCCCAGTCCATACCCAAACTAACGTTGTAAGGCCTCGATGATACCACCAAGAGGATCCAACCGAAACTATCACCTAGAGTGTTAGATCACACCATCAGTGTATGTGTGGTTATCAAGCCTCCTTCCAATGGTATCTCTAGATGTGAGGGTCAAGTCAATGGTTTAACTGGAAACTCTAGGTCTGGGACAAGATTCATGGAAGGATGGAAGGATTGTTTCCTATGTATATTGATACGGATGCTAGTAGAATACACAGACCATACCTCGAATCATTCCTAGATCCCTTGGGTCACACTCCTTGATCGCATGCAGTTACATTCTTCCAATTTCATCCAACTCCCTGAGACTGGCGGGGACTACAAAGGCAGGTGGTTGTAACATGTCCAAATTTACACCACCTCATGTTACTCTACTAGATCTGCTTCGACGTCTTCTGACCAACAGATTAATTTGTAATTAACACTTCCTCTTCTCGAAACATTTTTATACACTCAAGTCTCTCAGACTGGTGCCAGTTTCCTGCTTTCCCACTGCTAACATTCACCAGCTGTATCCACTCATCAAAATAAAATTCAACCAAAAAGGTTCTCTCTAGAATTCTATCTAAGTAGGAATGCGTAAGGGAATTATGTTGTCTCAGATGTACTTTAAACACACCTCGCATGGATGTTCCATCCCTGAATCACTGATCGTACCATATACATCAAGTATCTGAAAAGATCGGTATGCCTCGATGAATACTCAGCTACCGACATGTCATCCTACTAAAGATGTAGAAGTTCTAGAGAACTCTCAGCCACTTCCTCAAGCCAGTCCTCAGCCGCCAATGAGTCAGGATCACCTCAGAACATGAGGGGTATCTGATGCTGAAACACAAGTAAGTCACTAAGACTACAAGTTTCCTCTATCAGTACCGCCAGTAGTGTCTGCTGACCAACGGGTAGTGATATAGTTGGCACACTACCTGATGGTACCGTCTTAGAAAATGGTCCAAGTACTAAAACAACATCACTATTCAGACCATCCTCATGGTCACTCACTGAAAAAGTATAGTAGCTAAGATCACTATCTTCTCTATGGGTATCTTAACTAGGTGGAAAACTCTATAAATCGCCTCCAGCTAGTCCTATTCTACCAAGGAATATGTCTCGCCTCGTAACCTCGGAGGCCTCTACCGCTGAAACTCGTGCAACTCGCTCAGTCGGCATGCACCGTATGCCAATGCGGCTGGTGGTATCTGCTGCCCAACGGATGGTGGTGCTGCTGGTACACCTCTCAAAGGTGCGAACATAGCATGATGAACCTACACCAGAGCCTCATCGCTCGTTGGGACATCATCATGTACTCTCTCGAAACTCTAACTGGCGGCCTTCATGGAGGCATCCTGAACAGATGCGATGCATTCATAAGTTATAACTAGTGAGCTGACATGGTTTGAGATGACTTAAAGAAAAACATTTCAAAACACACACACAATCAATGTTTTCATGTACTGAGTCAGAAATCAGTAATCATGGTCATGTTGTACAGATACGTCGGCTGCCACACCAACATTGGAATCCCTGAACTGAGAACCAAACTTGATACCCTTAGAACTACTGCTTCACAGAAAATAAATATCAGAGTCCTATGTTCTGTGGTAGAATGGAATCCTCTGATACCAATTGTCACGACCCGTCACCTGGGGCCTATATCGTGACTACCCCAAGCCCACCTTCCATAGTCCTGGGCCTGGAGACTAGCACCAAAGGTGTAATTTCCTAAAACTGGGAAGGCATTGCCTTTATAAATCCTAAACACACACAAGCAGAGTAAAAGTGGAATCAAACACTATGTAAAAACTGTATGACAATTATGCTGAAAGTAAAGGGGCTGTAAATACAAGTCCTATAGTAAAGTACAAGGAAATGACAAACAGGTACAACTAAAAAGAAAAATAGCTGGAAGGTGACTAGCAGCTCCTGGCTCGTCCACCACAGATCCTACCTCAAGTGTATCTACAGATATCTTCCTCAGTTTTCCACATATGTTCGTCTCTTCCAGGTACTGACTCGTCATGAGGTCAACCTCAAGGTACCCTTTAGTCCTCGTACACTCCACCTCAGTCAGCGTTGTTCGTCGTCTACATAGAATACAATGAGTTGTAGGCGTAGCCCATGCTGGGGGGAGTATAACGATACTTAGTAGGGACCCCGAGACCCTCAAGGTCTCACAAAATCCAACAAGGATAAACCACAAAGAATTATTTCAACGGAAAACCATAACATAGGTATATGCCCATACAAATACCTAAGTTATCAAGTAACCCATCTCAATCATGAGTAAAACACAAAGGTGCTCGACTCAGCTCAAACAAAGAATTTTCATTATTGAAACCATGACTATTAGAGAACTCATCCTCTATCAACAACAGTGGTCCTGTCAGGACATTGAGGCACTTCTCACTAACCTTGGACTACTGAGGTACTCCTGTCTAGTAACACGGGTCTGCTTCCAACTACCAGGCGCTCCATCCACTATGGGTCTACCGCCAAATACCAAGCGCTCCCCCTAATAGCCTACAAGGATACTCCTCTTGTCGAGTACCGCGGGTCGGCTTCCAACTACCAGGTGCTCCGTCTTCCATGGTTCTGCAGCCAAATACCAGGCTGTCCCCACTAGGCTAGTCGAATCTCTCTGAGTCAAATCGGTCAAGCAGTTGTCAGGGATGTGAGCTACTAGGTCTCTACCCTATGTCTGCTCATATATGGGAGGATCTGATCCACTAGCTACTGGTCGATAATCCATGTGTCACGAAATCACACGTAGAAGTATCTCAATGTTCCACCATGTCACAGGGGTATCAACGCAATAGATGACACTCCAATCAGTTGTTTGGTTTGTGAGTTATTAGCCATTTAGTCCCGGGGGCCCGGTTGGATTCGTGTACGAACGAACCCGACCGTGTCTCAACTATACCCCGAACTCTAGTGGGGTATTCTCAAAGGGACCATCACTCAATGAGATTACCAGCACCACTGATGGTTCGTCAAACAGATGTCTGGTGCCAAAGATATAGACAAAGTAAGCAAAGGGTGGGTAGTGGGCCCGGGTCCGGTCCGACCCAGTCGGTCCGACGCGGCCCAACCCTGTCTGAGCGGACCCTTTCTTGGTCAACCAAGACAGACCTAACGGGTCAGACCCAGCCAGTTGGGTGGGTCAGCCCGCTATGTCAGGCCCGGTGTGCTGGGCCCAGCCTAGCAGACTACGAGGGCGGTTAGGCCCGGATGCCGCCACGCAGGCGGCTCGGCCCGAAGCCCGAGGCTGGTTTGGCCAGCACTGCGAGGGGCACGGCTCGGGAGGTCGGTCATCGGGAGGCTTACGGCAGGGCGCGTGGGGCGCGGGCTGGCTGGATGGACACCGAGCACGCTGCGAGCGCACCGGGTTGGGAACTGGGGCACCGGGCAGGGCACTGGGGCACCGGGTAGGGCATCTAGGCTCCGGGATGGCTGCCGGAAGGTGTCGGGTAGGCTGCTGGCAGGGCGCGGGGGCACCAGGAAGGCCACCGGCAGGGGCCATGTAGGCCGTCGGCAGGGCGCCAGGGCGTCGACAGTGTGCCTGCATGCCAAGCGTGGCGCCGGTGGGGACAAGTAGTGCGTGGGGCACGTGGGAAGAGTAGCGCTGGAAACACACTGGGGTAGTGGCAAAAGGGCACTGGCAGTGCATCGGGGTAGTGCGCGAGGGCGCGGTCAGTGCACCGGGGCAGTGCGTGAGGGTACGGGCAGCGCGTCGGGGCGCCGCGGGGCGTCTCGATTCGCAGAGGCTGTGGTTAGTGTGACCTTTGTTTTCCGTTAGGGCGCGGGGGTGTTAGGCAGGCCGATGGTAGGGCGCAGGCAGTGCGCCGGTGTGCCAGCGGGGCGCCGGCACGGCCGAGGAGCGCGCTAGGCACATGGAAGGCAGCTTGGGCAGTGCGCCTTGGGAGGGTTGGCTCATGTTCATGTGGCACGAGACCTCCTTGTTATGGTGATACAAATTGGCGATTCTTGAATCATTACTTCATTGATGTAGAACATGTATAGAAGTAATTCAAATACCCTAACCTCGAGTTTGGTTATCGTTGACGGAGTCACGGAAAGAGGCATTGTTTCGTTGACGTCGGACGCATCCGAGGATGGAGGCCGAGGGGGAAATCTCATCGGAATTCTTCACGGTCGCTCCTCCCCCTTTGGCTCAGTCGAATATTGAATAAGAGGTTCATCGTTCTTCGATTGTGTTTTCCATTCTTCATTGGAAGGATGAAACTATCCTCCTTTCCCAAGCTCCACCATAATGCCAACCAAAAATAATAGAGGAATCCCCTATTATTTGTTCACGACAACAACACAAATAATTGTGTTTAATTAATTGAAAAAACTCACTTAATTAACGTTGAATTGATTCAAATTCAAAAAGGAGTTAATTAATTCAGACAACCCAACAAATTAATTAGGGTGGTGAGGCTCGAATAATTATTGGGGGAAAGGTGAAGAGTTTCACCAATTTGATTGGGGGGTTCCAAGGTGTTTAAGGGGGTTAGAGGAGTGAAGGATCTCGGGTGGACCCCACCTAATGACATCCTCCCAAGGGAGGTTATACCTGGGTGGGCCCCACCACCATAACCTCCCATGGGAGGTTTGGGTGTGGTGGCCCTACCCTCCAACCTCCCCTTGGAGGTTTTAAACCACCCAAATAAAAATAAATTTAATACTTTTTTTATTCAAATTAATTAAAAAACCCCAAAAACTATCTTCTAATCATGTTAGAACGCAACTGCGGTGAAGGTATCACTAAGAAATCACTGAAGTTGCAAGTTCAACGGTGCCCTTAGATTTCAATTTCAAGCATCAGTTCAAAAGTTATAAGACACCACTTGACACGTTTACTGAAAGTACCCGAAAAAAGTTCAGAAAATTATTATCAGCCACCCTCGACCCACTGCGGTTGAGGTTAGGCTATGCCTAAGAAAAACACGCACCAACAAACCCAACGGTACTCTCGGATTTTCAATCCATGTTACCATTTAGAAGCATTGAATTTACAATAAGAATAATTGTCACTTAATTATTTTATTTGAGGCCAAAAACTAACTTTTTCTGGTGGCCCATGCCTACCAAAGTAAGTATCTTCTTAAATAAAGAAAGCCCTCACGAGAATAGCAGTGGTCTTGGATTTTTAATCTGAGTTACCATTTCTGAGTTATAACCCTATGAAAAATAAAATAACATTATCTAATTATTTCTATTTACGGTTATGCCATATTCAGGATTGCTCACAGGAGGCCCGTGCCGACTAAACATAAGTCATGCCTAGGGTAAACTCGCCATCCGAAGAGCATCGGTGCCCTCAGATTTCTGATCCGAGTAACATTTTAATAGTTATTCCACTTTTTCAGGAAAACTGATTACGCCAATAATTTAACTTTAACAAAATTTCGATGGATCATTCTGGCACTCCGGGCCTTGGAATCATGTGCTATCAGAAAGCGCAGACTCGTAAAATTACCATAAATTTAAGAAAACATTTCCATAGAATTTCAGGGTCTTTGCAGTAGTACTATGGTCCTGTTTCATAACCCCTTAAATCACCTACATAAGACCTTAGGGTATGGTGCACGATAGTGACAGACTCTTAGGGTGGCTCAGATAAAATTTTTCGAGTGGTAATCTCTATCAACTTAAACTTCTCTCATAGGTGTTTACACTGAAGCTTAACTTATTCATGCACACCATGGGATTGGTCAAGAACAAATCACAATGTTGTCACCTCTTTTCCGAGATCCTAAAAATGGGCTTCGTATGGGGAAGGTCTACATGATGAGACCATCTCTTCCTTTTCCTACGTAAATTGGATTTGTTAAAGCCCTATATTTATAAAATCCTGTGATCATTGTTCAATGTCTATGTTAGAAAAATTCCCATTTCATAATGGTATTTTAAAATCCATAAAAATAAAACCAAGGAAGGGCCTATGTTTCATATACCCATTATAAGACATTTAAATAGAGGAAGAGGAATTTTCATTAAACAATGTTTGAGTCATTATAATATTCCCCCCTTACGAAACTCTTTCCATGAAATTTCTGTTTCCCACACTAAAACAGATGTGGGTAACTCTCCTTCGACACTTCTTATAATTCCCACATTACTTCTTCAAACTTTTTGATTTTCCACAACACCTTGATGAGGGGTATTTTCTTATTTTGTAGAAAATTTTCCCTATGATCTAAGATCTTCACTGGTTTCCCCTCATAAGAATTATCATCGTATAATTTTACTACCTCTGAAAAGAGTACAAGTGAAGGGTCTGGTATGTGCTTCCTTAAGAGGGATACATGAATGACATAATGTAATTTGTCTAGGGTAGGTTGAAGTGCTTGTCGGTAGTCCAAAACATTGACAAGATCAAGAATCTAGAAAGGGATGATTTACCTAGGATTTAACTTTCCTTTCTTTCTAAACCTCATGACCTTCTTCGACGGGGAATATTCATAGAAATACAATGTCTCTGACTTTAATCTCAAGGTCTCATTGATGGTTATCTGTATAACTCTTCTGTCGACTATGGGCTACCTGGATAACCTGCTGAATGGATTTCACCTTCTCTACTATTTCATAGCCCATTTCTAGTCCCAGTAGCTTATTCTCAATGAATTCATCCTAACACTGTGGTGTTTTCCATCTTTTCCCATAAATGTCTTCATATTGTTCTATTTTGAAGCATGAGTGGAAACTTCTATTATAAAAGAATTCAACCAGAGGAAGATGTTGATACCATCCTCATTTAAATTAAATTGAGAATTCCACCAACATATCTTCATGTGTTTGTATAGTCTACTCAGATTGTCAATCAGTTTGAGGATAATAATCCATACTTAAGTTCAGCTCAGTATCCATAGCATGTCGATGACTCCACCTAAACATAAAGGTGAATCTTGGATCTTGACCGAATACAATTGATAGTAGTACCCTAGGTATCCTTAGCATAGTCTCTTATGTATATCCGTGCTATTTGATCCACTGAAGAATCCTCTAAAATTGCAATGAAGTGTGAAGACTTGTAAGACAATCCACAACAACCCAAGATTGCATTGTTTCCATTGGATTTCTTCGGATGTCCAATGACAAAGTCCATGTGATATTTTCTCACATTTCCATGCTGGTATGGGAAATGGTTGCATCTTCATCTTAGACTCATCCCTCTCTTTCTTCACTTTCAAACACACCAGGCACATTGATGTATACGCAGCGATATACTTCTTTGTATTATCCCACAAATATTGCTCTCTGAGATATCAATACATCATTGTGTTTCCTGGGTGAATAGAGAAATTTAAACAAGTTCATCATCCAAAAGTTCCTTCTTTAGATCTAAACATGATGGAACACAAATTCATTTCCAAAATCCCGCAATTCATTTTTCATTAACATTGAACTCCAATGATTTCTCTTTTCTGATAGCTTCCTCTTTCTTCTGAATTTTTACATCATCCATTGGAGCATCCTTTAAACATTTTAAAAATAGATGGTTGAGCAATTATTTTAGAATGGATTGATTATGTTCCCTTCATTATGACTCCCATGTCCATCTTCATCAAATCTAAGAATATTGGATTCTTCACAATTCTCATCTATGAAAGAATCGATGGGTCCTTTATAGTTAGAGTATCATCCACATTGTTCGCTTTCCCAAGGTGGCAATGGATTGAGCATTCATAGTCATTGATCAGATCTACCCATCTTTGTTGGTGCTTGTTCAACTCTTTCTCTGTGAAAATATAATTGAGGCTTTTATGGTCTTTATATATTTCACTCTTCTCCCCAAATAGGTAATGTCGACAATTTTTAATGTGAAAATCACTTCCACCAACTCCAGATCATGTGTGGGACTACCTTGAGGCATAGGCAATGTCTTTTTCCATTTTCCCTCAAATTTCATCAGTGGTATCCTTCTTATATTTTCAATAATAATGTTCTCAATAACATCAGCATGTGATAAAAAACTTATAGATTTTTTTTCTAATCATTTAATATCATTTCTTTTGGGGACAAAATGTTCTTAAAAACCATAAAAGATACACTAATTAGACATGAATTTAAATACATTATGATATAAAATACTTTTAATTAGTGGTTACATGTAATACATTTATCATTATCCATCTTAAAATAGTAATTCCTGTTCTCCCATGATCTATGAGATTGTTGATGCTCAACAAGATTCCCAGCACTTGTAATAGAGCATATTCTTGGATAATATCCGACTACTCCACATTTATGTCTAAAACCGTGTTAGATTCTTTAGATGGAGCTTTGATTCCATCCATCAAATTATCCTTTATTTCATGGAAATAGAATAATTTTTTCATTTCTATCCACACTTAAATCATCTCATAGTACCTTTGTGACATTTTCCTTGGTGCCTCCTTTAATATTTACTTCAAGAAGGAAATTGGTTCTTCTTTCCCCTATCACCATTATCAGATGGAATTTCAAGAGATTTCATCTTCATCTTCCTTGATGTCCTTGGGAATTTAAAAAAGAAATAATTGTTAATCGTGATTATTGATAGCTGGTTTGGAAAAATCGTGATATGTCTAACTAGAAATCACATTTGATTAGGAATCTCACTAGGTAATTCATCACGTTTCCCTTCGCACCAGTTCTTACCCATATTCCTCATATTACAGGCCATTGGCAGGAATAAAAGGATAGTTAGTGGAAACACAAAATGTTTAATCCATGAAGAAAATAGATAACTTATAAATATCTTTTATTTACTTAACTTGTGATTCTATATGATTCAATTTATGTTATCCATGATCTACTTTTTAACAAATATTCATATGGGATTTTTTTTATTCCCTAAATAATAGATCATACTATGATTTTGGAATTTACCAAAGCATATCCCCAGGAGTGACACAACCAAGAGTGCAGGAAGGACCATTTTCATGTACCAGGATTACCCATGTCAAGCCTGAAACTCCTTGCTAGAGTTTTCACTCCTCGGTACATCAGTGCTAGAGCGCCTATACCTTTTCGTATCCAGGTAGGGATGTATTTTAATGATAAACCACTTACTCAATACTCACCCTAACATAGGGATATACTTTTATAATACATATTCTAGTCTCTAAGGCTTCCCCAGGGTTTTTTAATCTTAATCCCAAAAATAGCTAATCCTATCCCCTGCTACCAACTATGACAACCCTTTAATTTATTACATACTTAAACATGATTTATTCCATAAAATCTTCTCATGATACAATATATAATATCGAGTGGTATAGTGTATTTGGGTATTTGGATCATTAAATAACAACATAAAACATGAAATACAACATCTTTATTGAAAACCACTATTACATGACCAGTACATTCCCTTGTACTTAACTTTGCCTGGGATAACCGTAGAACATGCATAAGAAAATGGTGAGCTATAAAGCCCAGTAAGGGAATAATCATATAATACATGAGGATTATAATACATGTTAGTAAATAGGATAATCAATGGAGTACAAGAGAAACATGAACATAAAGAACATTATATACCATGATAATCATTACATGAGAGGTGGCAACAACACTTAACATGGAATTAGCATGAGCCAAGGATCATTGCACATGGAGCATGAGTAAACCTCATTGCACATGAATCATGAGTATATCCATCGGTGTAATTAAATAAAAATGATTCAACAATCATTGCACATAATGTATCATGGATACTATATATTATCCAATGCATGGGAGTGCTATCAGGGAGCACCCTTCTTAAACATTTCATTTCATGCATAAGTGTGCCACATGGATCATAAAAACATAGAATCAATCATCGTCATTTATTCCACATTAAATGGATTTTTAATACTTACATGAATATTTATAATCAATAATTAAATGTTCATATACGTGATTACCCTTGATAGAGAAATGGGAAAGGTATTTACTACACAATGACATTGGCTTGGAAAATCATAATGCAATTTCAGAAGCATAACAGTGTGAAATAAGAGCTCATAAAAATGGGTTATGAGAGAAAAAAGTGTGTCTCATCATATTTACATGAAATGTACAGTAATGGGTTCATTACATATACATTTCCCAATTAATTTAATGTAATTTAGATGCATAATATCAAAGAATAACTTGGATGTAGAAGATGAGAGAGGAATCCCTCGATGGAATTTCGGCATGGTAATGGATGTACGTGGGAGTCATTAATGAGATAAAAATGGGCTCCCATAATCCAAACACACAGAGGGAAGTATGGGGAGGATTGAAATCATACCACAACATTATTAATTGAAAACAAAGGGGTATAACAACTTTAAAAAAATGACAAAAATGAGAAAGGAAAAAAACCATTACATGGAAGTGTGGTCCCAAAGCTTGGGATAGTATTGAGAGAGGGTTATTGGGAGTTTGGGAAACCTTGGGGTGATTCAAGTGAGATATGGGAGGATTTTTTATGAACTCAAAAAGATTTAGGTGAAGAGGATGTTGGAGCTTTGGCGGGTTTATATAGGGAAGGAGAAGGAATTCCTTATTATTTAAGTTTGGGTCACCACACATTAATCTAATCAACACAACAAACCAGCCCGTGGTTTTTCCCAAGGATTTTTCCAATGGGGGGGTGGAAAAAAATATTTTATAAGTCCAATTGTTGAACTTCTTAAATTAATAGGGTTACTTATGTGGAGGTGTGTCACAATCTCATGGAATACAATTTAAAAAGACAAAATATTATATAAGTCTTGAATGGGTCCACTAAAACTTTATAAAATAAATAAAAAAAACCAAAATAACATTATTTTAATGGTAAATCATAAATTGGCCGAACAAAAAGTATAGAGTATTTTATTACATCACTATTGGGTCATTATGATATCATAAAACACGATATATATTTAAACGGTATTTAGTTTTTACCTAAAAATTTGTTTGTCTCATAAAATTATAAAAAATTCACTGTAGGATAATTTTGACATCCTGATTCCAAAAAATAATATTCATTTTATGTAAATAATTTTCTAAATATGTTAATTTTTAATTTTAATATAAAATCCTACATTTATAAAAAATTTATGGGTTTTGAAAAATCCTGCTTTCAATCATTAATATAAATTACAATTGCATTCATAAAATTGTACGATCATTTATATTTAATAAAGTTTAATTTAATAGTGATAATAATATTTTGTTAATATATTATTTAATTAAATAATCCATTAATTAATCAAAATATATTTTGTAGTTGAATATTAACTATAAAAATACTATTTGTGGTTTAAATACTATTTACAAAGAAACAATAATATAAAGAATGCATATTCTCTATATAATAATTTACATAATCGTAGTACTATGGTCTTGTTACATAACCCCTTAAAACTCCCGCAAAAAACCTTAGGTTAAGGTGCGCGTTGGTGACAAACTCTTAGGGTGGCTCGGATAACATTGCTCGAGTGGTAATTTTTATCAACTTCCCCTTCTCTCGTAGGTGGTTCTACTCAAGCTTAACATATTCATGCTCAGCATGGTATTGGTCAAGATAAAATCTCAATGACGCCACCTCCTTTCCAAGATCTAGAAAATGGGATTTGTATGGGGAAATCCTATTGGATGAGGAAATCTCTTCCATTGTCTGTGTAAATTAGATTTGTTATAGCCCTATATTTATACTAATCAAGTGATCACTATTCAATGGATATGTTAGCAATGATCATAATTCTTAATGGTATTTTAAAATAAAAAATCATAAAACAATGTAAGTGCACATGTTTTATATACCCATTATAAGACATTTAAATATACCAAGAGTAAATTTCATAAATGAATGTTTGGGCCATTTAAACATGATCCATATTTTCTGAGAGGATGGAGTTTCAATGCACCTAAAGAATGTCGAATACATGATATATTGGGAGCATCCTCAGAATGTATACGAGTTTCATAGTATTTTTTGTCTAGTAGGTTATTATCACAACATTATCCATGAAATCCCATCCTTGGTAGCACCAATGTCTCTCATAACAAAAAATGGTGATTTTTGTTTGGTCCACTGGTTGAAATAGCGATTTTGAGGAACTGAATGATAGGATGACCTCCCCACCAATCATTATGTTAACTTTTCCAAGAAAATCATATACCATGTACAGTGACACATCCAACTATATACTCGAAGAAGTTATGGTGTGGGATGATCATGTGGTTACTTATGGATCCATTAACCTAATACTGCATTAGAGGAATTATCATACTAATGATGTGATGTTAGTAGAATTAGTACATGCCCTAATATGCTGCTGGAAATCTATAATTAGTGAGAGGTTTTTGGTATACATGGAACATAATATCCTCTAGTAAATATTTTTGTTTCATACCTGAACCTTTTGTAGAAAAGGTTGGTTGATAATTTTAATTACTTAAATATTGAGTTGAATTATACACCAGGAAAGGGAATCCTTGTTACCGATGAATTGAAAAAAATACATAGTATGAGGAATTGTAGTAGTGTTTAGTTCAGTGGAGAGTAATTTCCCACTTTGGAGATATGCATCAAGATGTTTGGGAGTCTGAGGGATGTGTTCAGCTGACTCCGAAATCTATTATACCCATTATATTAGACTTGATCACATCCAAGAACATATCTAATATAGAAGGATTAGTCCAAAGAGACAACATTTTTAGTGGAGAGAATCCATCAAGACGGTCTATCAATAGTGGAAATTAAATTCCTTTATGTGGCTGAGTATCGTTTATGATGAGATTGTGTGACGTTCTTATGAAAGAGTTTCATGCTTTTATATGGGTGATTTTTCCTCATATGAAAAAGATAAATCATGATATATATAGAAAAGAATTCTTACCAAGAAGGAAAAAGGATATATCATGATTTGTGGTGATTTTTTTATTATCAAAAGTTAATAGTCAAATATCAGATGCAAGATTGAATTTTGATGTCTTTTCCCATTCTAATTTTGATATGGGATGATTTCACTATAGATTGTGTGATACTATTACTCTGTAAAACCCTTAATAATTATTATGTATGGCTGATTAAGGTTTGAAATATGGAGGTAGAACACATTTTTTCATCAAGGAATCTTTCAAAATTTGATGATAAGAGCTTTGTTTGTGTGTCTGAGGTAGTTAATTTTCTCTTTGTTATGTAGATTATCATTCAAGAGAGAAATCTCAGTTTCACAGAATACTTCTTATTCTGTCTTTTGATATATCTAGTATCACATTTCATTAGATGTATGACCTATCACCCTAAGTCTGATTTCTGGTCTGAGATGACAATTATGGTAATTTTAATTGCATATTTCATGAATTTATATGGTTTTTTAGATAATTATATGACATTCATGGACTTTTTCTAAATTAAATTATTCTAGGAATATATCCATATGGATCATTTTGAGGCCTTGTATAGAAAATAATTTTTATTTCCTCTTTTTCTAGTTGGAGGCTAGCGAGTCTACAATATTTGGGCCCAATATCATATAGGAGAAGTTTTGGAATGTTTAGTTGAACAAAAAATAGTTGGTGAATGAATAGATTAGGTTGGAATCAAATGATGACCATCAAATACAACCTCTATAGTTTGATGTTTTTCATCGTGTTTCCAATTGATTGTTTCATAGGTTGGAAAATCCTTATGTCTATAAAAGGGGAAGGATAGAACCTGGGTATGTTGGGCCCTTTGAGACAGTTCATGGGTTAGTCCATTGGGGTACCGTTTTTCCCTTACATTGTGGTATAATTTTATAAAAACATGTTTCCCATTTCAAAACATAATTGATATTATCCATACCCCTATCAAGTGATATACATAGCAGACCTCAGGCACAGTGATGATGTGTCCTTTTAGAATCATATGATTCCAATTTGGGCCATAGTGATATTTGTATCTACTGATGGTCTGTATCATTGTTTAAAATGTTGTTGTAGTATGGGTGAGTTTTATAGGATACCATGGAGAGGGAGCATGATGTTTGAGCGTAGTTCCCAAAATTGTTTGTCGAGATTACATAGCAATGCATGGAGCATCTTGGGGATGAGATGTTATATGGTGGGAAGTTTGTAAAATACCATCGTTTTGTTGGTATGTCCCTCTTTGCATTTTTTATTTAAGCCTTGGTGGTTTTTCCAAGTTTAGAAATATTGATGATTTTTTGTATACAATGACTTAATGTCTAGGGATGTATGTTTTCTCAATTAAAAGAGTCTGAGATAAATAGTTCAACTGTTACAGATGGTTCTTGGTATGTTTTGAATCTGTAAACTGTGATGGGGTTTTAAAATTGAATGGGGTCAGAAACTGTCTGCAAGACATATTCACATATTTTAAATGGGTTAGATGATGTTTACAATCCACATGAATCGTGTCATGAAATGATTCATTAATTCAATGTATTATATGTCATTAAAAACTGCAAGTCGTTTAATGTTCGAGTTAATTAAATAATAATCTAAGGTGATTCGTTTTATAGTGTTTTCCCCAATAATAATGGTTGGATGTTAAACTATAGTACACCATGTATAATTTCCTAATTATTTTTCTTAAAGTGAAATGAGGATGTTTTTATTACAACTAGCATGAATCATCCCTCTTATCGACCTTGGAATCTAAAAATTGTGATTTTGGCCCCTTCCCCTATTTTCGGATGTCCTGTTTGTGCGACCAATCCATATTTTGGTTCCCTCTTTTCTACCAACATTCTCTGATCGTTCTTGTGTAAACTCTTGACTACGTGCAATTTTTTTTAATCTTTATCAATTCTGATTTATGATCCATATAATGATATTCTACACCTTCGTGATTGTTATCAATTTTCATTGGATATATTGGTATAATTTCAGTTAAAGGTAGAGAGTATAAACCTTAAACCTATGATTTGATAATTTTAATGTATTTGAAATATTTCAGTTAACTAATTATCATATGGAGAATAATTAAAAACAACGAATTTTATAATTCTATGGATTCATTTTGGATCCATTTGTATTTTACAGGGCCTATAGATACCATTAAAGTGATAAATCCCTTTAGTATAATTAAATTATTTAATGTATTTATTTTTGTTTTTTATGGAATGGAATTTTGGGTTATTTATGGATATATTTTCACAATGTCTTGGCCTCATTATTGAGATGAAAATCATGTTATTGGATTTGATCGATTTTTACATGAAATTTGTAATTTTAATGATAATGATTAATTTTCATAATTTTCAATTGAGGTTGATTATATGATATTGTGATATCCATATTTTTATGACACTTATTATGATAAATGTTTTAATTATTTTATGGGTGATGGGGGATGGAATAGTTGATAAATGGTGAAATGATAATATAGTTTGAAATTCCTAGTGACATGTGCTAAAAATATTATATATTAGGCGATGCTCTAAGATATGTTGAAATGATTATATATCATGTGCTGCCACATGACATGGTGAAATGAGAATAGAGTGGGCTATACCCATTGAAACACGATGAAATGAATTTATACCAGACATGGAACTGATAAATAATAAAATAATTATATAATTGGATCAAACCTTATTGATTTATAAAATTACTATATTGAATGGTGGACCCATAAATTCTTTTTTAAAAATAAGTTATAATGTGATTGTTGGCATGGTAATGAGACATGTTTAGAGACATTCCATCATGGAACCAAGAAATGTTATGTTTTACCATTGTTATATGGTATTTGTTATCATGGTTGTGAGAAAATCTTATAGACATTCTATAATGGGAAGGAGGAAGGATAAATTTTTATAGGGTTATACGGTTATGGCAGTCTTGGTTGTGAGACATGATCTGAGACATTCTATCATGGAACTATGGTTTGTTATTTTTCACCATGGTTAAATTGTTTTTATCAGACTGGTAATTATAAATTCTTAGAGACATTCCATCATGGTACTGAAGTAAATTGATGTGGTATTAATTTAAATTTGTGATTAATAAATATAAATTTTATTGAATAATGGAAAATAGTTAATATTTGAAAATTATTTTAGACATTATCGTGTCGACCTACTAATTCATACTCACATCGTATTTGGTCTGATGTTCAGTACCTAAAAGGATTATATGGATTCATGTTTGGAAAATGGAAATAGACATTGATGTTGACTATTTTCATGATGGATAGGATGTAGTTTTGATATGGGACCAACAAGATGTTTAGGACTGGAATGTTTAGATATTTTTTGTAGTCTTCTAGTATTTTATTTTGTTATTACTTTTATCATGAAATTTATTTACATTAGAAAACAACATTACATTATACAGTTTTTATTTATTTGATTATTTAATTGTATTTTATTATTGGCATTTCACTATATTTCATTATTTACATTGTTTTATAACTAATATCTATATTTTATAGTATTGTATTTTTATATATTATTTTTTTTCTCTATAACCATGGTTTATTATCTCCCTACTATAATTATCACACCCCCACTGCTAGTCACCAGCCACTACCATATTGGGAGGGTTTCTCAAGGTTTCAGAACCAACACATTCTAGTTATGAGAGAGTGTTTCGATTCCGGGGAAGTTACATTAAATTGTATCACTAATAGGTAGAAACCAAAATCCACATTTCGTATTGTATGTTTTGGTGTATAATGAATTATCTAATGATTGGGTAGGATTATTCTTCACTAAATGATATTCTATAATATACTAAGCTAATGGAAGAAGAATAAGAATGAATAACTAGAATGAATCTGTGAAATTAATGATTTAACTAATAACATACAAACAAAAATGGCCCAATATATACACCTAGGTACATTCTCGATTGTTAATTAATAAATTCATATGTCAAAAAATGTAGGAGTAATGATTAATATGTTACATTCATTAAAATTTAATTTAAACCATGGATTCTAATATACATTTGATTTTATTAATTTATTAATGATGGCCAACATAGAATAAATATAAAATATAAAATATTAAAAATCATCTTTAATTAAAAATCAAATAATCTATGTAAATCATGAGACATGATTTATGGAACTATGATATGAATGTGTAGTTTAATGAGACTGGATAAAGATAGTGGAATAATATCATCAATCACACCATACAATATTACCATACAGCATGTCATAGAATATTCTTTAGATTCCAACATATTGTATCATATGAGATATATTTATTATCTTATGTGATATAGGTAAATTTCACCACATTTAAATAGTTTTAGGGCTAATATTCATCAACTAGCATTTGGAACAATGTGTTTGGAAGAATTTAAAAAACATGGAACATATTTTTATTAGGATTTTAACACAAAATCACAACCCATATTAGTAGTGAGAAATATAAAATCTAGGATCATAAAAACCAAATTTTAATAAAAAAAATATTTATAACGTCAAACAATATCGGATACATATCAATCCTTAATTTGATAGAAATGATAAACCAATCTTCTGATACCATGATCTGATACCATCTCTATTGGGGGTTCCAAATAAAATGAATTGATAATATATATAAATGTGATGAATTTTGATAAAAAATGATTCTATATATCACTTTATTTAAAAAGAATCTTTGAAAATAAATGATCTAGAGGGACATTGATAGTTGTTTTTCTTTATGAATGATGTAATGATGAGAAAAATTAGGGTGGTTAGAAGTCATGAAGTCCAATTAAATCCCCTTAGATAATGTTACTAGAATTCCTAGGTAATGTTACATTGTCCAAATAAATAATCATCATCTCCAACTAATCACCATTGGATGCATGAACATTAATATCCATATTCTACTCAGTTTACGTCTTCACAATGTCCATAATATGATGAAGCATGTTTCCATAAATCTTGAAAACTTAGGCAATGCCCCAATGACTGAGGGAGTGACTTAATGATGAATTTATCACTATGGAGGTATCTGATTAATCCTTAGGGAGTTTGATGTTGTTCAAAGTACCACTATAATTTTAAGCAAACATTTAAAGATATTTCCCTTGAATTTAACTTTCCTCTACATAAATGGATAAAACATTCCATGATAATCAACCGATGATTATAATTTATTATACCACATTTGGCAAGATTCAATGGACCTAAGATCCATCCATAATGTTTAGAACATGTGATATAGTATAAAATATCGCAATACTTCTAAAAAAGTTAAAAATACCATTTTTGTAAATATTTATTTTAGCGCACATTGGTATTAATTTTTATCAATTAGATACTTATAGACCTCAACACGAGTTTATACATGGATCACCCATTAAATAATGCTTGAATGAAATTCATGGATTTTTTAATAAATAACATGGCCAAGAATACTTTATTTGATTACTAATTATAAAATAATAATTTCTCTATAGTCATACTGCATTATTAGGTCATCATTCTATAAATTTTTTAACTCTATCAACCATATAAGAAAAATTAAATATCATCTCCCAAAACCTGAAATATCCAATAAAAGAAAAATACTAACATTTTATACATGAATTAGTTGTTTCAAAACTATTACCTCTAGTATGATTAAATTCATTTGAATCATAAAGATCAATATTTTTTGCGAAGAGATATGGGAATGTTAGACATGCCAACAGATTCATAACCTATGTTTTATCTGTGGTAAGACAATGTTTTTCAAAATACATGTTCCATTAAAATTTCTCCATCATATACTAATTTCTTCTTATGGGTTATAATATGATGTGTTTCTTATAAAAAATTACTTTTATATAAAAAAATCATAACAGATAACATTCAATTTATCTTGAATATTATTTTGGAATTATATAATCAAGAACACATGATTTTTGAAATTGTAATAGGGTTGTAAGTGAACCTTTCCTTATGTTTTCCTAATAATCATGATAATCTCAAATGAGGTCTCATAATGAAGTGATATCACGCATGGTTTCCCATGACATTGGTTTCCAAACGACGTCTACAACCAACAGAATATATGAATCAATACTATAAATTTCATATTTCATCAATTAAGAAAGATAAAAAAAATTTCATTAACCATATATTGTATCACTAATTTTATTAACCAAGTGAATCTTCTCTATCATATCTTCTATAATAATTGATACCGAAAGGAATTATTTCCTAATTGTAATCAACAATGTGGAGAATGACTCAGTCTCCTATAGAGTTCTGGGTGGGGTACCATACTAATTTTATAATGGTGACACGTATTATACATAAATTTATATAGTGGAAAATTATTATCCCATAACCCAAAATAATCCACATAACATTCTCTAAGAATATCTTGTAGATAATATATCATCAACTTTGACTATTCATCCATATTAATATGGTAAAATATAACAAATATCAATTGGATACCCCTCTTCTATAAAAGTTCCTCCCATAATAGAGATCTATAATGAGATATATATGAAAATAAATCTATGAGGGAACACCAATCAACATAATTACTTACTATATATATAAAACTTTTCCTTCTCTTCTATTTAAATATCCAATAGAGTCAACATGAAATGAGACAATTTTGGGATTATTTCCATGATAACATGAATGGAATGATCCTTTCGATAGTTCTATAGAATATAAATAAAACATTCCATGGAAACATTGTCCCACGTCCAATTTTGAATTTAAAATGGTTGTATCATCCCCACTAGCCATTTATATTTTACCATGACCTTTTAAATGTTAATTAATCTTATGATATAATTTAAAACCACTATCATAATTTAAAGGAAAGATATTATTGTTTTGTGGAATCATGCACATTGGTATAAATGTGGTGAACATAAAAATTAGAATAATATTTTTTTTACAATTTCACTCATAAAAATGAATGAAAAAACGATTATCAAAATAAATAGTGAAATTCATACTCAATACCATCCTTCTAAAGTATCCTCATCTTTAAGGGGAGTAGTAACACCCCATGATTTATTGAATTATTATTTTTTAATTAATTTAATAATTATGACATTTTTGTTTTCAAGAAACAATAAAAAAAATATTTTTTAAATAACTATGTTTTGATTGAATTATATGAAAAACAAAGTTAATTATACACAACACATAAAATGATGATAACATTTCACCACATTCAATACTGAATTGGATTGTGTTCCATGCAACACTGAATTTGTTTGAAACCAAATTATTTTATTATTATTTATACAGTATAGTTATAACATAGATGTTAAAAATAGTAATATTAATAGTGATCAATACCTTTAAAATATTATTTTTAATATTTTTATACAAACAAATGAAATGCATAAAAATATATAAAATTACGTTAGTATAGTCAAAATGTGTGTGAAAATACTATTTTCCTAAAAGAACAAAATTTTAGGTCTCTTTATGAAAAATAATAGCACTAATATTATAAAAAATTTAAATTTAATTATTTAAAAGTAATTTTTTTAAATTATATTGTCAAAATTATCTTACGGTGAATTTTTTGGATTTTTCCAAGAAAATTTATTTTTGGATTAATTGTAAACATAGAAAATTTCAATTAAAAACAACTTTTTGGTATCATTTATTTATATAGTTAAATTTATATTTTATGTTGGTTTAAAAGTATAAATAAATCTATTTTACATCTTTTAATACAATTTAGATCACTGGAATCTTTGTTATATTGAATTTATATATAATATATTAATGACTTTTTGAGTAGTCTCACTTATAAAAAACCCATTTTCTCACCACTTCCACAGGATTATCCTTAAATGTTATTTTTCTTATTTTCTAAATTGAAATAAGAAAAACTAACATACTTTCTTTTAATCTATATAATATATATTTTATAAAAATAAAAATATTTTTTTACCAAATTTATTATTGAATGTTTTTAAAATTCTTTATAGTGATCAAGGAAAAATTACACCTAACAAGTGAATAAACCTTATACACAAGGTTCAAAATGGACTAGAAACTCTTCATAAACACATTAAATTGAAGTATTTCTGCAATAAACATTAAATTATTGAGTTTGGTTGTTTTTTATGTAATTTTTTTGGATCAAATGTGGGTAGACCAAAAATGTTTTAAAAACTTTCAGGTGTGACCTCTCCCCCTGATTAATGTCCATCTTCCCAATAAAAAATGATCAAAACATTACATTTTTCAAATATATGATCAATAAAATTACCAACATACCTCCGTTACTCCAGGAATACAACCCTTGGGAAGAAATCCAAAAAATAAAGTTGTTTGGTGCAAAAGAAAAAGAGTTAAGTAACATCGTTCCTGAAACTCATTTAATATGATTCCTTTCTCCTCTACCAAATTATTCTTATTCCAAGAATAAATAATAAACCTAATATCCTAAATATAATTATAATATTAATTTATGATGTTTCCACCTACACATAAAAATATTTCCATCTAATGTGTAACGAACTTACTGTTCGAGTGTATGAGGAATTGCCGCCTCACAAAACGATGTGGTTCATTTTTCTTTACCACCTCTCTAAGTTATGAATAATGATGGAAAATATATTTTTAGAATATATATATATATGAAATATATTATTTATTTATACATTTATAATTTCTATATAATACATTACTTCATTCTTTCCATTTTTTAAAATATAATAATATCGTTTGAGGATGTGTGGACTGCTGCTTTGTCAAAGAGATGTGATTTGTTCATATAGTACATGGAATGTAATAAGGATGGTTTTAGTAAAATCATATGATATATATGAAATATTAAACATATTTAAAGTATATTATATATTTATATTCATTTACTTCCCTAAATTTATCTCATTCAATATAATAATAAAACAGAAGCTGTGTTAATGCTTACGTACGACCTACTATCTCGATGAATGGTTCATTCCATAAAATATTTATATATTTTATTGATTAATATATATATATATGGAATAAAAATGATTTATAAATCATTATTTACAATTTATAAGTAATTATATATTTATCATATTGAAGGGATCAATAAAAAAAATTAGAAACACATATGATAAACCACATTGTTATTACCCTGAACATTACATTAACATGGAATTGTCAATAGCCAGATAATATAAAGTCTTATGTGACTCATATATGGTATTATATATACTATTATGGGATTTTGTTATATGTATAATAAACTTTTATTTATTATATTTTACGATTGAATGTGTATAATGAAATTCAAGACTTATTGTATGGTAATATCATCTTCCTTTTTATTTACATGAGATACGTACCATATTCACCACTCGCTTGTTCTGTGTAGTATTTATAATATCTTATAAAATTATTTTTAATTAATTTAATTTATTTAAGGATATTTAATTATTTAATTTAATTTATTATTTAATATGTATCATGATTCAAGTGTCACCCTGGTAGTAATGAGATTTCTATTCTCACATGTTTACGTGAGATGTATGCCTTACTCACCACTAATTTCAATTGTGTGTTGTATATAGTGACCATGAATTTATTCATTTGTTTTTATCCTTAAATTTATGTTTGTATAAATATCCATTTCATTATATCCCTCTATTAGTGATTATAATTCAAAAGATAATAAATCGGTGAAGTAGTTTTTCGTCAGTCTTTCTAATTTGAGACACATGTCATTAACATCAAAACAATGTTTAAAAAAATGTATTAAAAAGGATATTTTAAAATAATTTTCAAGAAAAAATTATTATTAATATTTTTCATGGTTTTCTAAATTATTTTATATGTTTTAAACTTATTTTCAATAAAATAGGATTTCAAAATGTTTTTAAAGCTTTATATCCAGTGAAATGGTTTTCAAAATGTTTTTAATCTAATTTTACTTGTTTGAAAGTAACATGTTATTAATTGTTTTTCAAAATTATATTTTAAGTTTTCAAATAATAATTCTCCCTAAATTGATTATTTTATATAAAAAACTAGGAATAAATAAAATTTTAATAAATAAATATTTTTAAATTGATCCATAAAAATTATTTTTCATCTATGTTTCCATCTATTGGTGTTACTTATTCCTTTATAGAAAATCATCTGAATATTCAATTCAGATTAATTCACTAAATGGAACATGTTTTTATGGAATTATTTTTGTCAAGTAATTTCTCATCCATGGGTTATATTATTATGAAGCCAACTTATTTTGAAAAGTTAGGATTTGATGAAATTATTATGAAACTCGTAATTTTCTATAGTTTAGTATATGATTACCTATTTATGACACACATTTTACTTAACGATTTGGGCCTTGATATGATGAATGTTTTTTATATTCTTGAACATGTAGGAATGATTTTACTATTTGATGGTTGGGACCTAGATATCCCTCTATTTCATTGGGTAATGATAGATGACTGATGAGTATGTATGTTATGTGTGAACCGGATTACCTGTTCACAATTCTATGCGTCAACCTGATTATATTCTCACAATGTTTTTCATAGACCATGTTATATATCCACAGGTTTATGAGTGAACAGTATTAAATTCTCACTATATTATGAGTAAACCTTATGGTGTTTTTGCAGTGTTATGTGTGAATGTGATTACCTGGTCCCAGTGTTATTCATGGACCTAGTTTTATGACCACAAGTTTATCCATGAGCCTAATAACATGTTCACAATGTTAGGAATGAACTGAATTACATGTTAAAAAGGTTACATGTAAATAAGGTTTCATGTCCATAAGTTTATCTGAGGGCTTGATTTTATGTCCTTAACTTTATCAGTGAACTTGTTTCTTCTTATACATGTTCTCAATGTTATAAGATAATTTGTATACCAATGATTCTGTATTCTTTAGTATTTTTGATTTCACTAGTTAATATATTGATATATATATGGTTTATGTATTATGAAATATGAATATTTATGGAATGACTCATGTATATAATAATTTATTTAAAGGGTATAATCTTTTTTGGAAATGACCATATTCTCATACCCTTAAGTTCATGATTATGCATACGTATCACCCATGATAACATTATTGTGTAATTAAGATCTCCCATATTATGTTTCCATTCCACATGTTATGAAGATATATATTATATATGATATGTCCAAATGGGGTTCTGTTCATGGTGATCATAGTGGGAAATAATAAAGCTCACTCATGTACCAATGTTTATGTTTCCATTTATCCAAAGTCACTAAACTAATATAGTCATTGGTCATCTATTTTGGAAATGTTTTATGTAATCTGAAAAAGTGAAGTATTATCTTTTTACTATTATACTGGGATGTAATAGTATTCCCTTATAATTACACATAAAACATTAGAAAATTTCTCTCATACCCAATCCTCCATGTTTGGTGCAATAATTTTAATTTATAACACAATCCACATGTGCTATTTTAAAAAAATTAAATTTCTTTATGCAAACATACTAATGAGATTCCAATCATCCTTAATCATATGAATAACCTATGCACATTATTTTTTAATCAAATCATGATCTATAAACTATATCATGATTAAAATTATATTGTTACACCATCAATAGATTTTGAATAAATTTCAAAATAATGTTGAAGAAGATGTATATTTGGATTTTTGGATTTTTGAACACTATAAACATTTCCAAAAAAAACTACTAAAGCTATTTTTTCATATATTTCATTTTTATTGAATGACCCTGGTAATTGGTAATGTAATTAATTTTATTAAACACAAAATTTCAAAATAAATACGTGAAAACATGATTACCCTTCATTATAACACATCTAAATATTGTTCCCATGGAATCAAAATAAATGAGATTTTGATCAAAGATATTCAAAAAATATGATAATGGATGTTGATGTAAATATTTTTTTATTACCAAAAAATGATCTATGGATATTCAGATCCAGTAAAAAATTTATATTCTTCTGGATAAAAGTTCACAGTAGAAAAAAAAATAAATGATAAATTCGAAAGAAAACACCGACAATATTAGGGTTGTCCCAGAATAATAATGACCTCAAATACATTCTTGGATCCATCCCTAAAAACCATAAACATATTTTTTGAAGGTTGAAATATGTTAATCTTTACAAAATTAAATATCCATGTAATTTATCCTCATAAATATAAAAGATATATTTATATAGTTTTACATTGAGGAAATGAACTGTAAATTTTATCTACACAGTATACAAATGAATTTAATGGTAGTCCCATTATCCTTAATACACCAATATATCATCAATAAAAACCACTATAAATTAATTTATATATCTATAAAAAATGATTCATTAAATTATAATAAAATATCTTTATTAATAATAATAGTAGATCGTATAGGAAAATACTCATAGTCTTATTTGAAAATATATGTTTGGGATATCCACATTATTCACATTAGAATCATGGTATCAGAAACAAATGTTATTCATATAAAAACATATTCCACCAATTAAAATAAACAGGACTAAATATTTAAATGAATTTATCTCTTCATTATGTTGAGTTGATTCAAAGTCATGCAACTGACATATAAGTTCCACACTCAATCCCATTTTTTGGTAAAAGGGTCATTTCATCCCATGATGAGGTAGATGGTAAGAGAAATATTTTTCTTCTTCCAATAAGATAAAACATATTTAAACAGAATTAATTTTACTAGATATATCTAATATAAGTGTATAGATATCGAAAATATCACTTGAAAAAAATCAATAGAAAACACTTACATATGATCAATAGTTATTCCAAAGTATTCATTGGAATTACAACATACTAGTATGTGTATACTATACCCATGAAAATTTCTACTAGGAAAATTATTTTTCATAACAATGCATTATCATTGTTCACACTCTTGTATAATTCACATCATATTAACCTATTAAAGTGCTCATTTGACCAGTTGAAGTGATAAAAATCACATTAAAACTACAAAATAGAACATACACTCCTTATATAATTAAATATTCAGTGTGTCTAATGATAACAAACATGATAACGAATATGATAGTGACATTAAATGTTAATATTTCACTAACTACCATAATAATTCAAGATGAATATTTGAACAACTAGTAATTTATTTCTACAAAGGGTGTTTAGATTCGCATGTATTGCAGCTTCATCTCTTCATGTAAGACAAATTGACATTATACTCACTTCAAAACAAAAGAGTGAGTTCTAAAAATAGATAATACTGTAGAAATGACTATATAATAAATAGAAAAAGTAATTTAAAGTATAAAAATTATCAATTATTATATCCACTAGGTTTAACTCATTTGAAAACAATTCATTATGATCCTTCTAAAATTAGAATTACAACATATACCAGGTTTGTACTTGTTATGATCTTTATAAATCTCTATTTTAAGATATTTCTACTACAATTAAATATTTTATTGAGGAAAACTAACTATATTCAATTATAAAATAATAAAATTGGATCCCTAAATCATAGATAAATTTTTTTATTCATTCTCTAACCCATGATAGAACATGTTAAATTCTGTTAGAAATAAGAAATCATATATCTATAAAATAAATTCTCACATGAACTGTTTTTTCAAAAACTAATGTTGATGCCATTAATTATATGTGGGACTATATTTATACCTAAATGGGTACTTATAATTTACTTCTCTGTGAGATCCAACTAATTTACCATATCAAAAATAATTTTAGTTGTAATACATCACCACATTAGATCATGTATGGGGTTAACATTGTTATATAATCCTCGATGAATTTAATTAGTATTTCATAGTTACAAAAAGTGAAAGAAAATCAAAATTCATATAATTTATATAATATTTCATAACTATCATGTCAATCCTCTATGAGTTGAATAATTTTATACTCTTTGATTCTCAATAAGTATGAGGGTAGAAATTTTGATTTAAAGACTTATCAAATCCTTTATAAGAAATCAATTTATAAAACACTACATAATTGGTAAAATCCCATTAATATTTTATGATTACATCTATCATGTACCTATCAATATTTATGTTTTTCATTTATGTGTTATCCACCAAAAATTTTGGATTGGTTTCAATTAACTATTTCTCTATGAATTTGGATCATAATTCCTATAATAAAAAAACATGGTATTTTTCATTTGGAAATATAGATTCATATCAACCCATATAGGCTTTATAGAGGGTGATTGCCTATAAATAATATAAAAAACTATTGCAAGATACTATGAATACTAAGAAACAAGATTCAATCATTAGATAAAGTTTTCTTCATGGTCACCTGTCATTAATTAATATGATACCACTTTATAAACATTATTTAATAATTTCCAAGGAACATGTAGATCTAGAGATTGTGGTAGTATGTTAAAATAATTCTATTTTTAATAAAATATAGGTTTTGATTCACATATATGAATAATATATTTATGGAATAATATTTGATCACATTTTAATAAATTTACCTTTGATAATTCTAATGATATTAAAATCATAATTAATATATCGTTCATTATTCATCAACGACATGATATTTTATCCTTATATAAATATCCATGAATTCTCCATGAAACATGGAATGTTAGTTTTGATATGTTAGGAACTAACCCAAAAATTAATTATCACTCTATCATTTGTATCTCAATATCAAAAAAATTATCTAATTCTATCTTGTCTGTAATTGTATTTGGAAGCTAGATCTCTCAATTCTATATCATAAAAAATATTACTAAAAATTCTGGCTATTATGGGTTTAATAATTTCTCAAAATAAAAATTTATTTAACGTAATGAAATTAGAAAAAATAATCCATGATCATGAATCCCTTTCAAATATATCCATACATAATTTAAAATGAACGATGTGTTATGCACTAAATTGTGAAATTCTCATATCTTCAACCAGATTCTTGGAGAAGATCACATTGAAGAAAAAAAATGATTTTTTCCAGATAGGGAATCCATGGGTTGTTGAATAACCTAATTCATGGGTATGATCATCCTTTATAATTTTTAGGGTGTAGTTAATGTGTTGGTCTAATGGGGAATTCTATTTTATATCATCATCATCAACCTATAACTCAAAATAACATGATCAAAAAACTGTGAAATGTCATTGAGTAGATCATTAATATTTAGTTAATTACCAATTTTAAAATAATAATTTACTCAAATTGATAATTTATCTTCATTAAATAGGAAACATATTTTTTCATGTCATTGTAATAGTTAATATTACAAATGAGGATTCCATTAGTTATAAACACACATGAACATTAGACTAAAAAAATTCATTGTTGTCTAATTACTTGAATATAAGAACCTAGAGATTTACATCATTAATTTTTAATCATAATATAGAATTATCCACATCACTCCATATATTTAGGAGGGAGGAAGGATGATTTTCTCTATATGACTTGAGAAAAGTCATAGAGATTATCAATTGTTCACAACACCACTCTCGTCAAAAATTATATATTTTAGAATATATACTTCAGTTTAATATTTTATAATTTCATCGCGACCCTTTACCAAAGATTGATTCATAAATGTTCATAATGATTATTATTATTATTATTATTATTATTATTATTATTATCCACCAAATTAATTTTTTATATATACTTTATAAATATAAATTATTATTTATTGAAATATCAATAAATATAATACTTTTTTTATTAGTCCCTTAACATAGCCCTAAAAACCTATAAGTAATTTATCAATCATTGAAAAAAACATTAAATGAAAAAATATTATTCAATAATAAAATAAAACAATATTATATTCATTAAAATAATGAATAAATATTATTTTTATTATTAATGTAACAAAATAAATAAATAAATATATTTATATATAAAACCGTAGAATAAAAAAATTTATAATTTATATCTTGTGAATAATAAATAATATATAAATTTCAACTCATGTGTTATAAGATCGAATTTTTTTTTTGATTGAATATATGGGACCAAAAATAAATTAGTAATTATTGTTCAAATATTAGTTAATATAATTTATTATTAATATTTCATTAAAATAATTTAATGTGATTTTAGATACAAATAGTGTGTAACCCTCCTATAATCATTCCCATTGGAATTTTTTGATCATACATAAAAAACAATATACCATTCTAGCAGTATGGCATGTCACATATAGAGAAAAATGATAACATTGAAAGAAGAAAATAATTACAATGAATGAAATAATGTATTATAAAATCCATCTTCTAAATATATCATAATGACTGATGAAAACGTTTTTCATCAACCTTATTCTTTATATTTATATTCTTTTAATTTCAATAATAAACTCATCGATGAACTACGACGAACATGAATTTAATCCAAAAAATCAATTTCAATCAAAGGGATCAGGATAAAATTTTCCATTAACGCTGAAAGGTCATATCCATTCATGACACATTCTATTAATTTATTATGTCTTATTAATCCCCAATTATATGATACCTCATGAAAATCATATATTGTCATTTCACACTTCCATGCATCATTTTACTTTATTCAAAAAATAGATTATCAATAATCTCACATCTAAGGACAAAAAAACATATAGATAAGAAAATCTACAAATTTAAAAAATATGGTGATTTCATATTGGTGATTATAACCACATAATCTCCCTTCTTTAGGATTACCATGGGAAAACTCCCTTAGAAGAAGTCACAATGTCTAAATATCCCCCCAATAGGTAATAAATAAACAACATCTAAGTCTAATAATAAAGTTTTAACGTAGACCACATGAAATATGATTATAAATATATTCATGGTATTTTTATTTATCCATTATAAAAAACTGAGACTCCGTAACCATTTGGGAAATAATTACTCTATGTAAAATATTATATTAATGTTACAAAACAAAACAATCATCATGTGAAAAGTTATTTATTAATATTCTATTAATAAACAATATATGATTAATTGTTTCTACAGAACTAACTCTAGTAGACTATCACTTTCACTAGATATAATTACAATTTAATTTTTTTGGACTATATATATATTTTATTCACTCTTCCTTTGATATAAAGATTTCGTAAATGGGTATAACACATTCCCTTTTATGGTAACTCCGCTTATAGAGTCTTTACCCCCTTGATATAAATCCCATTTGAGATAACACTTTTTATATACATGCTTCATCCATTGATATAGATTTGGATCCTTTTCATAAAACATTAGAGATGTATTATCAAAATATAGATTAATAGTGTCTTTATTTCTATTTATTAAACCATGATACTATAAAACATTGTGTATCCAAAATACTTTGTTATCAATGTTAAAAGATGAAAAATACATGGATTCAACTATAAAATCGGCGATGACTCTATATTTAGAAATCTAATTTCTCAAAAAAAAACCCCACTAATGAAAAATATATATCGTGATTGTAATTTTAGATCATTGTAATATATTTGGAAAAAATAATATGTTTATACATAATAACTAGATCACCATATAATAAAAATAAAGTGGGATATATACATTTTATGCAATGCATAATTTAATATAGTTTTAATATTAAATAAATGTGCCTATACTATATATTTTTAATATCACCCTACTATTCTTATTGAATATAAAAAATTAATCCACGAAAAAAACATTGAATATATAATATATCAAATCATTGAATCATAAGGTATTATACTCATTATCTAAAATTCACTCTACCGACTTTTTTTTCGGACACATTTTTTACGATAGACGTATACCAAGAGGCAGAGGAAATAACCCGCTCATTGACATTTCAATAATGAATATCTTCAATACCTTTTCAATTCATTTAACTGGACATAGTCATAATTTACTCTTATATCAAACTATGATTATCATGATCCCTAGAATATACTCTAACTCACACAATTTTTTAATAGAGAATAATCTTTTAACAATGTTTTAAGCATCTTAAATACTAGCATCTCATTACTCACCTATAATGTATCATCAAAATATACCAATACGAAACCTAATTTTCTCTTACTAAACCACATATAGATAGAAGTACCATATTACATATTTGTAAAACCAAATTATCAGATGACTAAATAAAAACAAACATCACTTGATCGTGACACTTGAATCAGTCATTGAATAAATCTTTAAAACATAAACTCCTTTTTTACATCATTTGGTGTAATTAATACTTTAGGTTATTCCATATAAAAATCCCCCACATGTTTCCCATTAGATAAAGAATTCATTATATCATTAATACTATAGAAAGGGTTCCATCATAGTACATGATTTCACATTTTTTATACCCTATTAAAATGGGTAATGGTTTACAGGTACAAAATTTTCCATCCATGGATAGTTTATTCATGAATAACCATTTTCTCCCAATTGACTGTACATAAATTATTTGATATACCTCAAAAAATACCTGATTTTTATATATTGAATCAATTATAGAATGCATGAATTCATTTCACTTTGGAACTTTTGATATTGTTAGTAATCTCATGTAGTAGTGGTTTAATAGTTTCAATTGATAATTATTTTCCTTAATTATAGAAAATAAAACTATATCTCTATTTTTTTAACATATATTGTTTTCCAATGCATTAGTTGGGTCTCATTAATTACATTTTCTATTATTTATGTTCAAAATTTTCTTTATCCTAACTAGTTTGAATCCCAAAATACAATTTTTTAAATGATTACCTTGATTCCACCATCTCTTTTACAGTTGTTTTCTTATTTATGAATGGTGGAATGAGTATCAAACATGACACTTTAGATGGAGGATTTTTCTATATAATATCATTTAGTATTGATAAGATATCCTATAAATATTAATATAATACGTCATGTAAGTATTTTATTAAAATTATTAGCTTAATCAAATTCCTCACATCCTAATACATGAATATGTTACAAACCTTATTTATTCCCAAAAAACAAGAATTATAGAATTCCATTTTTTAACAATATTTGAATCTTGTTTTAGTATTTGTATTGAATTTAGTAATTCATATCCCGTAAAATATAATTTAAGACATATATGAATCATCATAAATATTTCCATGCCTATTGTGGAACGGTTTCTATGTTCCCTAATACAATTACACTATGGTGTAAAGGAGGTGTGTGTTTGATAGTATCCAAAACACATTTAGAAAATAATTCTATTTTTATTTATGATACCACATGCCTCAGTATATGTGGAGTTTATTTACCTTTTTACCATGATAGTTCCAATATTCTTTCTTATCTTCCTTAAATTTCTCAATGCATTCCTAATTATTCCATATTAAGAAGATATATCCAGTTATAATAAATTTAAAATTAAAATATTTCACATAAGATTATACACCTTAATATTATAATATAAATACTCCCTACACATATATGTGCATTAATTCTAGAATCTGGGCTTATCTTTAACTTCTTATAATAAATTGATCATTGGTTACTATTAATTAGACACTATACTATCATATATCAATGGATTTTATTTCAAATGAATCAGAATATTATTCATGAAATTATTTTTTCAAGTACTTATTGTATACGTGACCAAACACGTGATTTCAATACTGGGTGTTCTATGAGTGATGTTTATTTAATTCTATATATATTCAAAAATTCGATTTTAAAATTCTACAATAGAAAGACCATTATAAAAATTTATTTTAACATAATAAAAATCATAGTTATAAAAGTATAATTCAATTATTATGAACATGAAAACTAAATCATCCATGTATAAACTAGACATCTAAATTATGATATTAGTTAGATAGGGAACACAAAAAAATAACTAAAACTAATTCTATTTTTATGTTAGATGGTAGTCTTCAATAGCAAATGCAGCTCATCTTGATCTACCTATAGCTCGATGATCTCTCTCACCTCTCATAATATTAAATAATCAACTTGGTTATTATATTTTTAAACAAATTTAATAAGTGGTTTATCTAATATATACTTTATAGAAAACAAAAATTGAAACTAAATAATTAATTCACATAATTAATCCCCATGTTTATATACATACACACAACTATTCTTCTAGTTTCCTCTCCCAATAGAAGAAATACTCACTACATACTTTTTTTCTCTTTCGATATTTCCCCATTTAAAGAGATATTGTGGAGGATCCATATGCATAGAATATTTCATAGACATGTTTTCTGAACCTATCAATTTATTGACTATATTGATATATCATTTTACATGCATCATGTTTTTTGAAAAAAAAAATCAATATATACTCATGTGATCTATGGGTGACATATCATAATTTTTCATGCTGAAATGTTAAAAAAATTGAAATACTTAGAGATAGTTAGGTAAATATGATATTTTTTTATAATTAAAAATGAATATTAAATAATTTTTTTAAAATAAATAGTATATCTAATCATGTTAAATCCATATTGTCTTGAAAAAAATAATTATCATAGCTTGAATGTAAGTAGTGTCTTAGACATTTCATACCTCTCGTATATTATGTTCTCATACTAGCGCTTATGAAGATCAGACAAAATGTAGGGCATGTGTCATGACTCAACCCAACAATTCTATCATTGTCAAGGGTAAGCCAAGTGCATCCTCACAATACAAAAAATAATAGTCCAATGGTAGGTGACTAGCATTGAGTAGGAAAAATACAAACACGAGATGACTTTACCTCAGGTACATGAACATTTACAAATATCCCCATGAACCGACACAACATAGAATAAAAAGATAATACTAATACATAATTTCTTTAATATATCTATATCATACATTAGAGTATAACAAAATCTTGATAATGGATATGTATCCATAAACAAGACACAAATAATTGCAATGGAGTCTAACATTCTATTAAAGGAGGATTATACAGTCTAATAAAACTACTAAAACAATCCATGATCCATTTATTTTAAATATTCTCCTCCATCCCATTTTCTAACTAAGACACCCTCATATGTAATTTCATATACATATAAAATGAAATACTCATTCAGAGTCCATGTATGGGTGAGTATAAACATACCCATTAGGATACCCCAAAATCACTACACATAAAGAATCAAGAGTGTAGTCAGATCATCATCAATAAGGTATGCCAACCATAAAATGATACAATTTTTAAGATATCCAAGATTTATATAAGATGGACACCAATTATCAATGGAAGGTCACCACTAAACCATAATTCTAGTATTCTTCTCTATGAATCAAAGTAATTGCCTTCAAAGAGAACTCACCCCTATAAGCACTCTAAAACTGAATGCGCTCATCTAATAGGATTTTCTTGTTAATCCTTTCCAAAATAAAGCATAAGTTTGAACACACGTGATGTTGATACCATTATTTGGGATATTCCCTAGGAAACATGAGATATATATAACAATATTTCTATTAAATCACTATGATGGGGATATCATGCCCTATAAGATGGTAATGGGATACCTAACCCAACAAAGGGAAAATGATATGGGATCACATTTTGGGCCTCAAAAAAGGATTCCAAACTCTTTCCTTGATTGAACTGTATCGAGAATTACTCATCCTATGACCAAGAATATATTCCACCTATACCCTCACTTGTATTTAATAATGTGACCCACCATATTTATACACATCGATATGGAACAAAAAAAGGGATTCAACTAACCATGATATAAGTACACAGTGGGTTTAGGGAGTAAATGACATGCCCTAGCAGGTCAAAGTATTATGATATCCTCTAACCCATGCATGTGTAAATTGAATGTTCTCATATACTCTAAACATAACCATTTATAGAAAGTTTCCCCATGAAATATATTCATGACATGGTGTTGTGGCCATTTCATAGTACTCTAGCTATGTCCATGCTAATATACCCAGATCATGCCCTTGTATTTGGAATTTCTTATATACCAAGTTGTGTATATTCCCATGTAAACCTTATGTATATTCCAGTTATCCATCATTTGGACACAATGAATGAAGAAATATTACAATCCATGTGATATTTAGCTCTATATAAAACTCTAGCCACCATAGAAATGAACTGCATGGCATGTCTTCATCTGATGTAAATTCTGAGTGTGTTGGGAATTTTCAAAAACATTTTTAGAACTCACAAATCTTATCATACACCATCACCACCTATTTTCCATCCTTGATATATTTAATATTACTAAGATATAATGTTGTACAATCTAGAATCATCGTAGGTGAATAGATTCCAACCACCAAATCTGTTAGGAAATTCTTCTCATTACACCACATAGTCAAATCGAAAATCTACAAGTGCAATAACAAAATTCGGTCTCTGGTCCTAATTCAATGTTCTACATGACGAAATTACACCTCAACCATACTCTCTATCCAAAATCTGAACGCAAATAAATTTTCGGATCTATTACAGATTGAGTGAAGAAATAATGGTTTTTGTTTATTGTCGAACCGTTGGTCGAATAGAAAACTAAATATGAGCACAAAATGACTAATTTTAGGGATACATGTTTTCAATTTTCCTGGATTACCTCAATCCATTTATGGATAATGTTTTGAATATATGTAATTGACATGGATTATCAGGAAATATCAATTTAAAAAAATAAAGACATATCAACTCCTTTAATACAAATATAGAGCCATGAATCAATTTTTTTTAATGATTAATTCTATTAGGATATTTTACAATAATAATTTGTATTAAATCTAATGTAAATCATCACAATTTGAATTTTTATAGATCCTTGATGAATCTATTTTTGTCCTATTATCATTGTCGAGATCCAAGAACATCATTATTGATGATAACTCAACTACAAAATGATTGTAGCTCCCTGACCCATTGTTTTCTGTCAAAGGTTCTCCTCCAGTGGTACTATCAAGTCCATAGGGATATTTATAAAATCCAAGGGCTTTACCTAAAAATTTTTAAATAAAAGAGTTATTAGATCAATATTGTTAATAACTAATATATTTATTAAATAATTTATTTAACTATTACTCCTTCCAAACCATATCTTAAACCAAATGCATGATGTGAACAATGGTAATAAATATTCTATAGTAAAAAAAATATTTTGGATTTAATTAAAATATAATATCTACAGTGATATTCCTAATTCATGATTTATTCTACTATTTTTTGATAAAAAAATCAAATGTGATATAATATTACTAATATTATTCTCATACTTACACTAAGGCCCCTTAGGACTCATAATTTTACAAAAACTGGGGTCTTAACATAGAAAATAACATATAAAATATTATATATAATTATAATGGAAAAAAGTGTTATTAAATTCCTAAAAATACAATTATTATCAGCCTAAAATCCAAAAACATATATGCTCAAATATGTGAGGGTACTGAGTTCACATATGGTTCTCCCACTCCTTGGTTTTCCCTATATGATTCATGTGATAACGTCAAACATGAACTAATTGAAACACTCACACACAAAGGATATTACAATGATGATACTTGATCACTTCTATTTACTCAATAAAGGTATCTCCATACACATTGTCGAGATGACTATAGTCGATAACATGTGAAAGACCAAGCACATAACTCCCCAAATGTGACACGTGGGAAACATCACTTAACCAGTATAACTATAGTGGAATGGAAAAATAGTACATCACCATTACAACCCAATAAATTATCTACATATGAACAATTAATCTTTGAGATAATATTATAGACTAGAAAAATATTTTGAAACCGTACTGTAGAAAGACCTTCAAGAGAACATGGTCTCCCTCATAGAACTCCAAAGGCCTCTTCCATTAGTGTGAATAATTATTCTTAATTTTCTAGGTTGTCCTCGTACTCTCATGGATGATTTTTACAATCTATTTTACCACTCACTCCTTGTATGGGCCCCTAACTATAGACTAATATTGATATATCCTACACATATGTGATCAGAAGGGTCTCTCGTACATGACATATAATGTTTACATTACAATAATGATGTGGTAAATATTATTGTATTCTATGTCAATAAGGGCAGGTGATCATATAAACCAGAAAAAGGATATCCTGAAAGCCCAATTGATTTACTCAATAACTAGAATTCATCACTTAGTTTAAACAACTTTCTCGTAGTGAAAGTATGTGATAAACTACAAAAAAGTCCCAAATGCCTCCTGCAATCTGCAATAGACGTGATGGGAAGTGAGTAACATGGTGTGTAATTATAGTAGAAGAAGTCATTAACTATAGAATATCTCATTGAAATAATGGTGTCGAAGCACTACATTGAAAAATTCTAGCATATAGATAGGAAGTGAGCTGACTTGGTGAGTTGGTATATGATTAGCAAAATAAAATTGAATATTAAAGTTTATCATGGATGGAAAATCAATAAATATATATATAAACAATAAAAATTCCACTCCAACACCTCATGGTTTTGATAGAAAATCCTTGTAACCTTTTTCATATCCTTAAACATCTTATTAGTGAGGCACTAAGAAGAAATCTTACTCATGTTCCAATTCATTCCAAGAAAACATAACTGACACCGAAGGACATGTTACCTATCTTCCAATCAGGGATGTATCGCCATGTTGGATGTAAGAAACTACCTCAATACATCCTCTCTTAGAATAACATGTTCCATATTCAATATCACAACCCATACCAGTGAGGCCCATTCTAGGACTCCCAAAGCCCACTTCCAATAGGCATGAAGCTAAAAAATTACACCGAGAAGGAATATTACTATGATGGGAGGCAATATCCTAAGTACATGTACAAATGTTCACATATCTAAGGCAATAAATATAATGAAATGTAAAAAAGTATTATGTAACCATGAATTAATATATCTAATCCTCATAACCATATTACAACATCTTATAATGTAAAGTAAACAAGGACAAATAAAATCCCACCACAAAGAGACATATCAAAAGCCTAACCTGAATGTAAGGAACTAGGATAACTTGAAGTCGTAGGAACACACATTTGTCTGTTCGGTATCACTATGAATTGTTTGGTCCTCGTCCACCAAAAACTTGCTCAAAAGGTCAATATGCTTCACATAGACAAGACACGTGTTGGAAATATAGTTCATGGGTGTGTATTACAATAAAAAGTAAGACACCCGAAACAAGAAATCAATAAAGGAATGGAAAGATTAGTCAGCTCTACACAGATATATAATAACAAAAACATATGACAAGAATATTCAGATATACTCAACTAAAGGCCCAAAGTCTTGAGGTATGTAAATATTATTGTATACTAGCTGTAGGTTTCTATCTCAAACATTCAACAATGAACACATCTAGGAGGTCAAACTATTGGGCATGAAAGCACTAATGACATCCATATGAGAGGTACCTCATATATGTTCTCTCCATGTGAATGATATACTGATATTCCGAAGAGAATATGACACACAAACGAGGATCACATATAAGGTCGTGGGGTCATACTAGAAACCTAATCTGGATTATGACTGCTATATAGAGTATTAGAGTATGCATATTGGTGATCATATCATTAACAAAAATTCCACATACGGAATGAACATTAATAGTGGATCTCACTCTAGGTCTCTTGGGTGGATTCCAACCTCTCTATCTAAGATTCCCCATAAAAAGGATAGTAGTCCTAGGAGTAGTAAATGAATTATATTGATCACTAGGGAAATGATACTGCGAATTAAGTGGAAAACCATTCATGTACACCTAAAATTTTGTTTTATTAATAACATAGTTTTAGGAAAAGTGGGAAACCATTCAAGTACACAAAATAATCAGTCAACATGATAAGTCATGGACGAATGTAGGATTTTCAATTTTAGCACGATAGATATCGTACCTCTATGAAGACTCCATTGAGGAATGATAATATTCATATCTTAATCCTCTTTGAGTCAGTTTTCTAAATTATATGGCATCTTGTATCAGGTAATAATGAGCTCTTCCATAGATATCTTATTCCCATTAAATCCACAAGCCAGTATTCCATGCTGTTTTTGATACCAGTCACGTTTCTCCTTGGAAAGGATAACCTGATGGCACCTTCAAACCATCCCGTCAAACTCCTCTTCTATAGTGATGACCTATAAGAATTTGTTGTATAATTCTTTGTTTCCATTTATGATGGATTCCCACTCATCACACTCTATCAGTTCCCTCCCATTCGTGTGGAAATCGGATTCAGAAGGCTCTATTCTAGCATGACCCAGGTCAATGACAAATGATTCCCCTGCTGATGGATCAAGCTCCTCATTAGACATTTCCTTCACCTACTTTGGCCCCATTAGGGGACGATTACCTTTAATTTTAGATCTAGTTATGGAGGGACTTGGTAAGTAGGAATAGTCTTTCCACCCCAGTGGCCTCCGAGAGTTCTCATGAAAACCATCAGAATCAATGATAGTGTTCTTACCCATCCGTGAAGAGGATCTAATATAATCCTCTCGAATTTCGACTTCCATGGACTCAACGATAGATTCCAAATCCAAATCCATATCCTCCTGAGAAGTCTCCACATCATCCCCTTCCTTGGATGCATGACACTCCTCTCCGAGCACTATGAATCGATTGTGTGACTGATTAGCCATTCCTCCCAACTTCACTACCTCAACATAGGATGGTATTTCCATCAGTTCTTGTTCAGACAGATCTGAACCATTGGGCTTCACAAATCCATGTCCCATGAGTTGGGCCTTCTGGTTAGCGTCCTCCCAAACCGAACATTGAAGGGCACCAAAACCCGGTGCATTGCAGGATTCCTTTCACACCTCAGCTAAAACGATCTTCCTGGACTGAACAACATCTGTGGTCAATGCATGGTCCTTATCTGCATTTGAGGTGGAGGTAAAATCGTAGAACTAAAAGACCTATGTAGTCTTCCCTGCACTTCTTGACAAGGGGGGAACACATAGATCATGCCTCAAAAGGGAAAAAACCTCTGCAACCCTCGGCTTTGGGACCTTATTCATGGCTCCCTTTACTGCACCTGAAGTAATTACCTACCCCAAACCCTATATTATCTCTGCCAAAGGAAGAGAATCCATGACCGATGATTTGGGAGCCTTATTGCATGCCCCACTATCTGATGGAACAACAAAAGCCTGAGACAAGCCTCAGGGGACCCTTCCACTATCGGCCAGATGAGAAGGATTATGAAGTGATAAATGGCATCCCTCATGAAGATGACCCAGACGACAACACAAAGCAGAGAAATCATACCATTTCCCCTCAACCACTAGTTGGAGGAATAAGTGTTCTTCTTCAATCTCAATCTAGTCTTCTTCTTCAGGCGGTTTAGAGACATCAAGTTCCAAGAAAATGTGGGGTTCAATTGGATGGCACAAATTCCTCGAATGCTTGTCAAAATCCAAAAACCTTCCAACCGTATTGCCTAACAATTGATGAATAACTGGATTTTGAAATTGAAGGGGAGGTCCTGGAAATCTTACCCAGATCGACGTGGAGGGTAAATCCATCTTTCAATAGAAATCATTGCTCCATCGCAGATGAAATAAGTGGTGAGCTTCACAACAATGAAGACCTTTGGACCAAACATTGGCGACATCGTCATCATTTGAGAAATGAAGAAGGAAGTGACGAGTGTCGAAGAACCCAATGTTTTCATGATCTTTTAGGGAACAAGAATCATTGACAAGACAAGCTAAACTATCGAGAGAAAGACGTAGTCGGCCAAACCTAGCTATTATATATAGCCAATGTATAGAATACGTCGCTGAGAACACTTGGAGGGAGATGGGGAGAGAGGGGGCCCCTTGGTGGAGGTCCAAGAATTTAGGGAAAATCTGAAACTAGGGAAAGTCAGGGAGAATGGATAGATACGAGAATGGTGACCGGCTCTGCTGGAGAATGAGGGAGGGTGGGACGACCATCGTCGCCGCCCGAAGGGGAGAGATGCCTCTAGGGTTTTAGGGGGGATCGTGCAATCTAGGAGCCCCAAAACTCCAAAAAATATAGTATGAGAAAAAAAATGTAGAAAAATTAATTCACATTGAAATTCCTCTAGTAAGGGTACACACTATATCCCTAAACCCCAGGTACTACTCATGTAATTTTCTAAAGTAGTCAACTAGTGTCATATAGAAAAGTACATGACGCGTAGAGGGGTTACATTCCATGTCCCAATATTACGTTCCTCGCCCATGTAATCATGCCATCTTTCAGTATACAATATTATACCTGGAACTATGGGGGAGAACATGATATGTATGTGACCCATGTACTCCACCCCATCTCTGTGTACCTTCCAGGTACATGATGAGTCTTTTGGGACTGTTCACACAGTGTTTAGGAAATTACACCTGTTGTGTGGTACTCATCTCTAGCATGAATCCCTAGTCACCAACAAGGGGGGCCACACACTGTACAATCCTTAATTACACACTATGTAGTTTGGGATTTTCCAAATCTATGGTTTACACTCTGTACATATTCTCTATTACAATGACCACCATTATCACCATTCCTTTGTGGGAAATTAATGGGTGAGCCTTTCTCGAGCCATTACATCACCCATCAACCACTCTTATATCCTCGATCCACTCAGAAAACAAGATCGTCTATGTTCTGCATTGTGTATATAATAATGAACAATCAACACCAACTATCATTTGATCTATTGTCATAAACAACTTTGTATCTCCATCAAGTCATACCAATATCAGTTCTATGGTTTCAGATCAATGTTCCAAGAATCAAATGCACATGGGCCGATCATTTAAAGAAATTTCAAACCACATGGATAAATAAAGGACATTACAATGAATGGTGAATCAGGTGTGAAAAGAAAAATCTAAATTAGAGGATTGGAGAATGATCAATATTCATGTTGATTTCACTTCATTTCTATTATAATGAAAATTTTATAATCAATATCCATGAAGAAATATCCTTATAAACACTGAAAATAAACACATCATGCATAATAGTTAATCCATGATCCAATATTTTCATTTATTAGTCCCCATTCATCATATATTTCATTAATCTGGAATAAAAAAATATAAAACACGTGATACATTGATTCAGTTTGATCACTGATGATGAAATGATATCCCGTTGCATTTGTGGACATAATCTATCAAATCCAGGGATGCACCGATCAATCAATCGATGATCCGTCCCCATTATCTTCAGTGTTTTCTCTAATTTTCTCCTTAAGTTTACTTTTGAATCTATAGGGTTATGTGTATAACATGGTATTTCAAACACAATGTTCCATTTTATTAATATTTTGACATTATTTAAGAAAAACAAGTCCAAATAATTTTTATTGAATTATTTAATTCATTTTAGGACCACATAATCTTTTTCACAAACGGCCTACACCACCAATGTTATGTCTCACATAGGGTAAAAATATAATTATTATGTAAATGGTTCTCTTATATTTCTGATTTGAGTACCCATTTAATAGAAATTCAATTTTTTTTTGGAATACCACGCATTTGTGGTATTTAATATTTTTACTATATTCTAATAATTTATTCCATACAGACTAGGTCTTGAGATCACATGAAATCTTAGAAAGTTTTCATGAGATTAAACCATATATTATTTAAAAATAATACAAAGAAAATTCGAGACATTTCATTCTCACTACCTTAGGGATTTTCATCCTCGCAAATCCAAAAGAAGGGCCACTCAAAATGATGTTGGTATTGAGCACGAATCTAAGCATACCACTCCCATATTCTTTTATGGAGATTTATATGATTACATAGGACTCACAATAATGTAATCAATCTCCATCGAAGGATACTCTCCTATGGACCTTTAATCTCCACTAGGTACAACGAAAAGTAGCTCCATCCTTGATGTCCAACTCAACGAAGTTGATAACATGGGATGGGTAATGAAAGTACCTCCTCAGATGTGATAGGTGGAATACGTCTTCTACTATATCTACCTATGGAGTTATATCTAATACATACTTTACCTTGCAATAATAAACAATATTTGGAATCCGTTGATGATACTCAAAGTTAGCTTGCTGCCCCGACCTAATATCTAGTATCTAGGATGAGGTGAAACCTATAGGAATAAAAGATATATTTACTCGAATTCAAATGACTCTATCACCTGTCAACATAAAATTTATAATGTATTTTTGTTTTCATCATCCAGACCAATATTTTTTTCACCTTCTCTATTATAGTTCTCACCAACATCGGGCCCATGAGTGCTGAATATCTTGGATTTTTCAAGCATAACAGAATCTTGCATAGTCACCTACACAAAGCCTCAACGGGTTCCATATCGATGGTGTAATGGTAGTTGTTGTTGTAAACAAACTCCACCAGTGCTAGATGATCTTCCCAACAGTGGCCAATGTCCTAAATAAATTCCCAAAACATAAACTACAGAACATGAATGGTCTAGTACATATATCAATCAGTTTTATGTTAAAATGTCGTTATCAAGTGTAACTAGGTCCTTAATACCTCAGCTAATTCCTTCCGTAATAGGGATGTAAATATATAATCCAAATCATAAAAACTAATCAATAGAATTCCATGGAGTTCGATTGTCTCTCATACAAAGAGGAAACATAATCTCATTATATATCTACGCTATCGTATAGCTTGGACATTGTCATAATTGATGAGCGGGTCAAAGATCAACCATATCGAATCAATTACCATTGATGTTTGTGTTAATACCAACACAATGACCAAATATATTCCATTACAATTTCATTATAGATCCTAAATGGGTTGAGATAACCATGCTGAAACATGGTTCTTAGCCTTCACTTGTTGACAAGGGATCAAGATACAGAATGTACAACTCATTTCATCATCCTTGTCCACCAAATATGATATAATAGGTATGATACATCATTAAAAAACCTAAATTTACACCCAAATGTGATATATCAATCCTTATTTGAAACTCCTCCTACACCATCACTGGTCCAATCACACACCTTCATAAAAGAATAATGTTCTCCCCACCATCATAAAATCTACTTGGAGAATGCCCCATGGATATCTAAGAAGGTACAGTCTCATAGTTGGTATCCCTAAGGTGATCATCCCAGACTCATTGTAATAGTGGAGGGGTTACATCCATCAATTTTAGGTAAGATTATCCGTCTCCATCTATAATGGATAACAACAACACTGCAAACTACTCCGATGTCTCATTCAAAAATGGAAGCTAGATGTCAGGCTAATAGATTCATCCCCCACTTTCCCCTTCCCTGGACTATATAATATCTCAATGTAATATTCCTACAGGATATTTAGCCATCACTCCTATCTCAACATGAGATCCTTATGAGAGGCGATATATATGAGACTTTTGTAATTGGAGTGGATGATAAACTGCCCTCCAATCGAGTAGTGTCGACACATCATCAAAATAAAGACTACTAATGCTAAAATACGAAAATGGGTCATTTAGTTCTTCACATGTGGTCTCAAATTGAATTAACCATTAGAAATCACATCTTTCATCAGCATTAGGACACAACCAAGGAAATTTATGATGCATCACATAACACTATAAACTTGACACATTCTTTTGATAATCTCAAAATAGGTGCACTTTTTGAACATTTTCTCAATTGTTTAAAATGCTTTAAGGAAATTTCATTCAACCTGAATGGATTCATCAATTGATTCTAATCTCCTACAGGTGTTGATATCCTAGAGAAATCAAGTATGAATCTACTGTAATTGCCTTCCAACCCAAGTAATCTTCATACTTCCATCACACTCTTCGGTGGATAATGATAACACTACCATAACCTTGGATGGGTCCACAACCACAACATCTACTAAAATAACACATCCCAAAAAATGAACCACCTGAATCCATAACTGGAAAATCGTGATATTTATAAAAAGATAGTTCCCTTAGTGTAAATCCCTATCTATCCTTTTGTGTATTGCGTACTACTCCTTGGATGTCGAGTACACAATGAAATCTTTGATGAAGACCACAATGAACTGGTATAAGTACGAAACAATATCCATTTCATGAGACAAATGAACATTTTTGGGGAATTAGCCATCCAAATTAAATCACTAAGTACTCATAGAGACTATAGCTGCATTAAAATTCCTTATATGGTTTATCCTTATCCCTTACTCATAGTTGATGAAAGCTTGATCTAAGGACAACCATCATGAACCATCTTTCCCCTATAAAATGATTAAATATTTCATCAATCATGGGTATTGGATAATTTTCTTCATGGTCAGATGATTCATGTTCTGGAAGTTCACACACAAGCTCAAGATTGCATCTACCATTTTTTTTATCATAACTGAGGATGATCATAGTGAAATAATTATTCCCTAAAATCCTTTACTCTACAGGTCCTCCAACCGTACATGTAGCTCATGAAGCCCTATGAATGCCATCTAATAATATGGTGCTAATATTCCTGTATTCAAATGAATTAGATTGATGGAAAAGTCTATATCTAAGTGGGGTCAGAAACCTAGAATATCTTTATGAATGAAATTCTTGTACACCCACCATAACTGTATGAAACTGGGAACTCAGAACATTCCCTTCACTGACGACCATGCTGGCCATGTGATGATTAATAGTTTACTCCCTCCTATGCATCATTCCATCCTATGATTCCTGGGTTTTCTATTCAGAAAAATGGATAACCATGTTCAACCACATGAAAACACCACACCCTTCATCTAAAATATTCAATTTGGGAATGAACTATAGCTTAACAATTCAAACCATGAACTTCGTCATAAGTACTCAAAATTAAAACTAATAGATTTTCATATAAAATCTCACCTCCAAATGACAGGTCAAACGGTCGGCACATGTTACTAATCTATGAGTCTTCTCCAATAGGAGCCTCTATGTATAACTCTCAAGTCGACAGTTCAACGGGAATCTCTAAGTATCACACACGGTATGGGAAAAAATGAAGTGACTATAACCTGTATCTATCGGTAATACAACTATTTTAGAAGAGACATGTATCATACCTTGAATCATTATTTGGTATCCTATGTAATAAGGCTTAGAAACTGTTAGTTGTCCTCGCTTATGTCCTCCAGCTCCCTAATCAAGGCATGGACGACCTATGGGTGGTGTTTGTATCATCTTAAAACTTCGACCACATCCAGATTATCTCCCATATCCCATACCGTAACCTCAACCATTTGGATAAACCTTCTCCAACCATTATCTCAATCTATGTGGTCCATCTACAATATACTTGTTAGGTGTACAATGGGTTCAAAGATCTTGAGCGAGATGTCCCCTGCTATCACATGAGTAGATACACCTCTATCTAGGCTGCTTGGACCCTCCCTGTGAGGCATGAACTATAGATCCTATAAATTATGAACTCATCATGAATCATCTCCCACATCCAGGACCCCGAGACTTGTATTGTCTCGCTGCTGCTATGGTCTATACTTCTTCTTGACCACTGATGACTATCATGGGCCAGATCTGCTCATCCAAGAAGATTTCTTCCACCAATCCACACTCAAGAACCCCAATATAAGTATGAATTCCTAGATGGGTAAAATTATCTTAGATGTCTCTTCAAAGACCTATCTCAATGTTCTAAGCCTTAAAGAACTGATCCCAAACCATATCCATCTATTACCCCAAGTGGTTGGTAAATCTTAATGAATACTGAGTTACTATCATGCAGCCCTGATAGAGCTGCAGAAGCTCCTAGATATAAAAAAACCATAGCATTCTAGGTTAGAAATATTCTATAAATAGGCCCTCGATCACTTTCTGTGAAAGAGTCACCTCATCACAAGTCATGATAGCCAAACTGCACTATCTTCATACTGATCCATGATGAAGGATCACATCTAATACGACAATTTTATTTTCATGCATCTTGATTAGAGGTAAAGCTCTGGTCACCACCTCAATACATTCTTTAGACAACTATGCATTAGGTTCACCTCAGAATCTAATGGGTCTCAGCCAGTGATACTCATAAATCATGCTTAGCTAGTACATGTCATCCACAAGTATTGTGGGAACCACTTGTGGATCCATAGGTAGTGGTATGGTTGGAGCACCCCCTAGAGGTAACATATATGGAATGGGTCGATGTATCAAAACCTCATCAATGAGGGGGTCATCCTTATGATCAAGCTGGTGCATCCTAGCTGTAATACATAATAGAGGCAATGTTAAAGTAAACATGTTGTACCATGATTAATGAGTATATCTGGAAAACCGAATCACAAAGGACATGGAAACCACAACCCATTCCTATATGATTCATGTACCATTATTTTCCCAAAAACCAATGTTCTCACATACTGAGTAAAAAAGTAAGTAATAAATTTCCTAGTGTATGAATACATCGTTCTACTTACCAACATTGGATTCCCTGGCCTGATGCTGAATTAGAAACACACAACACTATTTTCCCAAACCAAGATCAAAGACATTAGGTTTTAATGTAGAAACGACCGTCAATGATACATCTCTATCATGACCCATCCTAGTGGGGATCTTTTATGACTCCCCAATCCCACCTCCAATTGGATACATCTCGGAAATAGTGCCTAGAAGGTATATCACTAACATGAGAGGCCTCATCCTATGTACATGTACACACGCACACTTATCAATTCCAATTGAAATGATTAAATGCAAAGACAACTACATAACCTTGAATGCATACATATAAATACTGTAAGAAATTATTAATGTAATAAAAGTAAACAAGTCCATGAAAAAGAATACAAGGAACCTAAACACAAGTCCACCCATAATGTAAAGGTATTGGGATTGCTGAATGTAGTAGGAACCCACCTTAGTCTATACGGTGTCACTAAGACTATTATGGTCTTGGACCTCCTAGAAATACTTTTAAAGTTTTATCATATGTACAAGACAAAGAAAAATGTGGGAAAAGACTGTATGTCGGAGAGTATAGAAATACTCAGTAGGATACACCGAAACCACAATGCTATACAATAAAGGAATGTACAATAATCTCTACACTGATATATTTCTACAAAACATATAAAAATAATATTGAGATATACTCAATCCAAGAAACACTGTCTAGAGAAATGTCATAATCGTAGTATACTAGCTTTATGTTTCCAGAATGACGATTCCAAAAAGCACATGTCTGGTAGAACAAAACATGGATTCTGATAGCATTGTTTATATTCATCTAAGAGGTACTACTCAATGAGTCTCTCCTTATGAATGATATGCTGATTGTGCAATGATAATTCAATAAATAGATGAGTTTCACTACCAAGCCCATGGGGTGATACCAACAACTCAATATGGATTATGTTCGCAATGTATAGGATCATTACCTACCTGATATTAGTCACATATATACCATGAACTCCACCTAGGGCATGATGTTGAATATATGATCCCACTCTAGGACTCTCAAGGTTATTCCATAAACACTATCCACGAGGTATAATTGAAGTGATCATAGTCCTAGGAGTAGGAAACAATTCATAAACACATTTAGAGAAACAAAGAGTGTAATAAACACAAACCAAACATTCCCCATATATAGAGGAAGAGATATTCAAGCCATATAATAGTTGTACACTAAATGTAGTAATGGTACACACCATGTCCCTTGACCCCGGGTATTGATGTGTAAGAAACATGTTTCATCATCTAATGTCGTGTAGAAATGAACAAAACTGCTGGGGTTAAATTTCATTTACCAATATCCCATGTCCTACACATATATTTCATCCATGATTCAGTACACAGTTTCAGGCCATGTAGTGTAGGGGAGCACACTAAATATAGGAGACTCGTGTAATTCACCCCATTTCATTTTAACTTCTAGGTACACACCAATTCATCGAGGAGTGGTCATAACTCATCTAGTCTATTTAACACCCCATTTTGGACTCATTTACTACCCTGAACCGTATCCACTCCAATGGGGACTCATATTCCATGTAATCTAGGATTATATTTTGTGTAGCACATTATTTTCTAGAATCCTTGGTTTATGCTCTAGTCATATTCGTGGTCAATTTGGTCAACTTCTTTATCGCATCAGTCTCCATTATGGGGGTTCCATTCTATGAAATTCAAGGGGATCATCACCAAATACATGCCTTAGACTTCCCCAATTTGTAGGTCCTCAATCTTCTTGGAAAACAAGATCATCGGTGTTCATAATTTTTCACTAAATAAAGAGAAATCAACACCAACCATCATTAGATTTACTATAAAAACCTCTTTCACACATTTTTCGAGTCATTCCAATGCTAGATCAAGGATTTTGGATCCTTTCTCCATGATTAAAATGTACAATGATCAATCATTCAATGAAGTATCGAACTATGGGAAAAATAAAACAACATAACGAAGAATAGTAAATTTGGGAAGAAGAGAAAAAATTCGAACAAGAGGAATGAAACTTGATCAATGGTCATGTCTATATCGATTTGTTTATATTATAACAAAAAATCAATTATCAATATCTATGATGAAATAGCATGTTATGCCCCGATAATAAACCAGTCCCACAAAATGATCAATCTACAGGAAAATATGTTCATTGATTAATGTATGTTCAATGTTGAAATAAAGTATGATGAATAAAAAAATGAAACACAAGCCCTACCTCTATTATGTTGGATCGATGCAGAATAATAGTTGTCATGTCCCATTCATTTATGATATCCATCAAATCTGAAGTTGTGCTGATAGATCCATCTAAGATCTGTCACAGATCTTACAAGAGGGTTCACCAAAGCTCACACTAGAGATCCTCTGGTGTCTGTTGTGTTATGTGGATAACCATGGATTTCAGAAATATTTATTTATTCAAAGAAAATTTAGTCACTGCATTGGTAAAACAAAAAAAAATATTTTTTATTTAATTTTTTTACTCATTTTATACCCACATAAACTTTTTCACAAATGATCAACACTAACCAATGTCAAGTCATTCCCTGGGTAAAACCACAATTCTAAACACAATAGTTCCCTTAGATATGAAACATGGGAACCTATTTATGGGTAATTCAAATTTTCAATGAAAACTGCATGTAAATTCTGTTGAATATTTTTATTATGTTTTAAACATTTATTCGAGGCACACCGGGTCTATGAATTGAATGAAATATGAATGTATGATTTCAAAATTAATCCATATAATATTTATAAGAAATACATATAAACTTCAAGACATTTTAGTCCATACCTAAAAATAGAATGGAATGCTCCCTGGTTTATTAAAATAAATTAGGATCGAATTTTTTGGGTATCTAGACATGATAATCCACACAAAATATATATCAATGATGATCCTCCCAAACACACTAATAAGAATAGGTGAAAAAACCAGGATCAATAAGAAGTATAAACCATCCCAATCCACTATGAAAAAAATTAATAAGGCCATCTACTTTAACACCTCACTTAACAACTATGAATAAGATATCATTTTGAGAGAGTATGAAAACATTTTCCCCTTGTAAAGAGTGTAGAATTATACAATGTAATAATATTTGAGGAATTCATACCACTACAATCATCTCAAGTTAATATATTTCTATAATGTTATATACCTAAGGATTTTTTTGTAGGATAAGATGATAAACCACATACCCACAAGGTAGTGTCATTGTATAATCTAAGAGAAGATCACTAATTTGTGCCTCAGATCATGGATCACGTACTTTTGTTAATAGTTTCTCAGATACCAGTACCCAAAAACAATCACCATAACCCTCTATATCAAAAAACATCCAATAACAATTTTGGAGGAGCCATTGAATTCAAGATACTCAACACTTGCATTTGGATGTCTCACTGTGGTGGCGATCATCAACCTATGATGAAAATTCAGAAATTTATGATGGATCAACTACATCCATGGGAAAGGCTATCCATTTGGTTCAATGTAGACATGGGTTCTTATATCTTGGTGAAATCAGGAATGAATCCTTGATAGTAATCTGTCATCCCAAGGAAGACCTTCACCTCCCACACATAGTTGGGTGTCACCCAAACTATCACTGCATGAACTATTATTGGGTCCACTACTACACAATATTTTGAGAGTATATGTACTTGGAAGTGGACATCATTAATATATAAATGAATCTAAAAGAGACTCCCTTAACGATGGTGATCATATATTATGTTATATAAAATCTTAAAAATCATCACATAATCACCCTCTAACACTAAGTACACTAGGATTTAATCGATAAATAATATCCTAAAAATGAAAAAAGGGCTAAAATATTTGTTCGATAAGTCTCATAAAAACATATCGGTAATTTTTCATTATAAATGGAATCGCCAAGTACTGAATGCGATCCTAGTAAAATTGAAATGCTATCTTTTATATATCCTCATCTAAAACTCAGATCTAGTGATATCCTAACCTAAGTAAAATTATTTTGAAAAAACATTACACTTTAATCTTTTTGAAGAGATTCTCAATTCATAAAAGTGTATTTATATTTATGATGGTCACATGTTTTAATTCATTACAATACTTAGATCACATAAATTTTCCATTTTTATTCTTGGAAAAAAAAATTGGGGAATCCAAGGGTGAGAAGCAGGGTATAAAGAATACATTTTTTTTTCAATTTCTCAAACATTAATTTTATCCCATGATGATATATGAGTTATATTAGATATGATGTGATAGATATCAAGGAAGTAACTATATTAATGTATATTCATAAATTGACCTCTCTTTATAGAGGTATGCCTGAAATGTCCCCCTAAAAGAAATCTTTTTTACTATTACATAACTATAGGAAGATGGAATCTCATAACATCTTATACTGAAAGGGTAATTCTATAAAAATTATGAATTATTGGTTATATAATCATATTTATAATCCAATCATGCTCTACAAATACTTTTTTATCCCTAATGATGGAAAACATCATCCCATATTCATCGATGAACAACATCCACCATAAAAAACCCAATTGACTCCTAAACTATAGAGATAATGTATATACATAGAATCAAACCATAAGGCCTTATCAATTGTATGAATATATCCAATAATAATATATCTAATCCATGGTTTAGGTAACACTTTATTTAAAGGTGTATGACCACTGAATCTCATCTTTTAAGAGTCTTTAAATGAAATATTTTAATTAAAGGATTAATTTTAATATCATTATATAGAAAAAAAAGATATTAAAATGAATGTGTATCTTGGTACTATGTATAACAAAATTGTAACTAATGTACTGAATACATAGATTGTACCGTGAATCTTCATTGGAACCTCTATGTCATAGGAATCCACTCCGAAAACCTACCCTGAACCCTAACCACTAAATACCATAGTATGACAAAAATAGCCTTTTGGTGGTGGTGGAAATAAATTAATATTTCATCCACCTAATTATTTTCCCCTAACTCCTCTTACAAATTTACCATCAAACAGATCTCTTATCATTATCTGCAACCCCTACCAATGAGGTCCATCGAACAAATCTCTCTCTTGAGCATGTTGGGTTGAACAATCCTATGAATGATGTATGTACATGTCATCGAAGGAACATTGAATCTACCTTGGATGACTAGAATCAACATGAGTTCCGTAAACCAATTAAAATAGATCATGGGAATGTATCATAAAATATATTTCATATCCTGATTCTTTATTCTATAGTCATCAAATTACTTCAGGATTTAATGCTACATCGATCCCAATAAAAGCACAAACTGTCCATGTCTACATATCCTGGAGGCTCTCCACCACCAAGGCTCCACTATGTAGTTTAGAAAAAGTAGAAATTAAAAAAGATATTACTCCAGCTTGTATATCTACGTGGATTCCTCTGTCGAAGGATAGTGATCTAAATAACACATATGAGACCATATCCATGGATTATCCTGAGGAGTTAAGAAGTCTTGATGCATAATCTACAATTAAAATTATTCTATTTTAAATCTAAAAAATCTCATGGATATGTTCTACTAATAATTTTTCTAGGTAGAATAGCTCTATGAAGGGATTGTTGAACTCCTTCCAAGATCGTGTTTCTTTATCATGGGTGTGAGTCACCATACTCCACTGTTAACCAATACATCCAGGGTTAATGATCACCCTTATGACCACAATTTGATATAAAGGGGTCCCAACAAGGTGTAAGACTCAACCAACTACTTCAATATAGTCTTCCATATCAAGGGGTGTATCTCACTATGAATATTCAAGGGTATTTCCATCTCAAAACACATGGTGTGTGCTCATGTAGTGATGTTCCACTACGAAAACTATTATAGTAACCTTATACTAAATAGGTGGAGATATGTTCAGAAAACCACATTAATATAGCTTCTATAATACCAAGAATTTTTTAAATGAAAGAATATTCTTGATAGCACATGTCATATGGGGCACCAGGATAAAATGAAACACGATTATTTATTATTATTATAATTTATACATTAAATTGGATGGTTTGAATAACATTAACTAAACACTTAAATATAAATAAAATTCATAATAGATATTAATTTTTTGGTAATATCTCAGTAAATAAAAACTAAATTTTTAATAAATATATTTTATTCTTAAAAATATTTGTATTCTTTTAAAATCTTTTCATTTAATTTTGGGAGAAAAAATTATAAATTATTTATGGAAATTTGAAAAAAATATTATAAAATGAAATTTATTTTTTAAATCAGGATTTCAAAATGAAAATAGGTTTATATTTTAGTATTTTCTATAAATATTTTAAAATTTAGTTAATAGGGAAAATTAATGATTTTTCAAATATGGTCATTTTTTTATTTAATCAACTAATAGAAAATTTAAATTATAATTAGCCTTTTTACTAAATAAATTTATTTAAAAAAAATTAGAATAATCTATTTAATTTTGTTTTAATCAAAAAAATTTAATGTTTTAGAAAATTATTATTTATATTCTTTAAAATGTAGTTTTCTACAAAATGTTATTTGTTTATATAGCCTATCCCTTTTAATTAAATAAAATAACTCTTATTAAGAAAAGACATAAATTTAATTTATATAATATATACCTACTTATATGAATTGATATTCATATAATTATTAATAGATGTAATATATTTAATTTATGATAATCTTATGCATGAAAATACATGTCTTGAAAACAAAAGTTGAGAAAATTTGTGTGTTCCATATTAAATTAAATTTTGACACCTCTATGGAATGAACTTGATAAAATTAATTCAATATTATGAATCTTTATAATTTGAAAATATAATAAGGTTTACATTTTAGTTTTCTAAAACATTTAAAAAATACATTATATTTTGTTAGAGTATAAAATAGAAAAACCTGAGCATAGACTATAATGCATCCTCAAGTTTATACAATATGATACACTCTATTAAAATACTATTATTTAAACTAGATGAATACATAATATAAATTAAGTTAGTGGGTTTGAATAAGAATAACTAAATAAATAAAATTATATTTTTTACAAAATTAATAAATAAATTCAATGGTTAAATATTTATTAAACTTAAATAATAATCATTTTTTAAAAAATAAATGTTTTATGGAAAACTAAAATTTTTTAAATAGTGTTCTTGCAATGATTTTCAAACTTAGTTTAAAATTAATTTTTTACACTTCTAAAAACGTAATTTCTCTAGAAAAGCTATATTTAGTTAATTCAAAAGAAAAAAAATAATGTTTGGGTCAATATTTGATAAATTTATGAAATGATTATTTTTTTTGATAAATAGTGAAAAATAATAATTTTTTTTGACATCATCTATACGTTTGAATTATTTATAATGTATAATTATATTTTTTAGGTGGTTTTATAGTATAATTGCTTCAATTATATTTCCATTAAAATAATTTACGTTATTGAAGTCAATTATATATTGAAATTTGACATATAAATGTTTTAATGTCTTGATGTTTTTCTTTGGAAAACAGTTTTTTCAACACTTCTATGATTTTAATTATAAATTTAGTTCATCCACCTATATGTATTGAATTATGAAAACAGATTCAATATTTTTAATGTGAATAATTCATTTTATATAATACATTGATGTTAATTTTTTTTACTGTAATGATTTGTAAAAATAGTAAAAATTAATTAACACAGTTACGGTGAAAATATGTTAACTATTGGGTTATACTAAGAAAATAATGGTAAAAGATTATTTAAAACTTGTCCAATACCCATTATAGGAAAATTGTTTCATTATAAACTCATTTTCTTAATAATGACCAATTTTGGATGTTTTTAATGAAAAAAACATGGGTATTACTTATTTTTCAAAAATTATATGTGTATCATCTCCGAACATATAAAAATACACTCCCTATCTTCTTCTATTCACACACATAAAGAACATTTTTAATTGTAAAATAAACAAAAAAATAACATTCTTACATAACCCTAAACTTCCTGTATGCCTTATTTTGACTGATAAAAGTTTTTAAAAAAGGGTTATGTTATTAACATAAAATGGTTCCCTAAAGAATAGGTAATGGTCCTAAATGAGCAGTTTTTTATTCATTATTGCACATACAACAAATCATATTCAACAAGGATAATATAAAAATGTATCTAAAACATTGCTAGTTGTTATTATGATAATATCATTAACTACTTGAATCTCATCTTCAATGAAGTAAATGGATCCATGAATTATGTGTACAATAATCTACTGCCTTGGGAACCCAAATAGTTCATTCTCCATCACCACCTCTCACATACTGATATAATTTTTATTTGACTTACTTAAATGATATTTATGATTAATATATTATTCTATAAAAAAGTCACATATACCTTCTTACATTCTATTCTGTGGGGGGGGGGGGGGGTGGATGATTTTGTCGCTCGTGTGTATGACGGACTATTGCCTCATGACAAGATGGGAATAATTTTTTCATATGTTTTATATAGAAGGTATTAATGATAATGATAATTAATATATGTGATATTTATTATCTAGAAATACATATTGATGTTTAATACAATTTATAAACTATTTGCATCACTTCGTTTGGCAATCAATAATGTCTCTCATGTATACATGTGGAATACTCCCTCCACTAAAAAATGTGAAATTGTTTTAATTTTACTTTTGAAAAACTTGTAATAGTGGTACATTTTACTAGTATATATAATATATATGATTAGATAATTATTATTTAAATTCAAATTATTTTTTATTTTCTCTTCATTATATCGATATAGAAAATGGAATATAAAATCTTGTGAAAATATTATATAAAATATCTATGTATGATGTAGTACATTTTTTATCTCAACATTTTATAAGTTACTATAAATATTTATATAAGGAATATATATGATATTCATATCATGTTTAAATTTATAAAGGTTTTGTAATAATGATCGAAATAAAATTATTGAAATTACCAAACCCGAACATGAATAAAAAAATGAAATTAACTCATGAAACAGTGATTTCAACAAAAAATATTATTAATAATTGAGTAATAAAAGATAATAAGTATATCATATAATGTATCAAATATTTTTTTCTTGTTCTTTTATAGATTTAAAATAAATATATTTTTAGTTTCAATGAGTTTTGGACACTTATGAAGGGTGTGGAATGTGAGGTACGAGTTTCTCATCTCACTATTACATTCATCATACAATCTCCATATCTATCACTTATTTTTTTAATGTGTACACTACCCAATTTATATTTTATATAATTAATATATTTATATTAATTTTATTTTATGTTCTATTTATTGTAATTTATTTTATGGGGCTTTTTAGGTTAAGGGTTTATTTCACAATCACATGATTAGTCAATGTTTTTTATGTTTAAGTCTCACTTGGAGAGATTATTCTATATTTCAATCCTAAACCCAATATATTTTAATCTCTGTTTATTCGCAAATATTTAAAGTATTGATTCAATTTATTCTCACTATGGTATATAAAAGTATTGAAAAATGTTCCTAATAGATGGGAACAATATATTTCTTTTTTTAAAAAAATGACCGTTCTTCAAAATCTAGGTCTTCGAATGAAATTTCCAAAAATATTTTAACAACCTCATATAAATTTAATAATGAAAATTTCCCCCATTTTTTACAAAATTATTTGAGTGGAATCTTAATTTTCCAAAAATTCAATTTTTTACTGAAAATGTGATTGGAATATTTTTTTAATGTGTATGAGATGAACAAAATTTTACACCTTTTTGAAAAATCAATGTTTTAAAGATTATATTATAAGTATAAAATTTTAATTTTAAAATGGTTTTTAAAAAATTATATTAATTCTTTTTTAAAAAATTATTTCCAATGTTAAAAAGTTTATTTTCCACAAATATTTCATAATTCCATTTTTGTTGTATTTCTATTTACCAAAAAAATCAAAATATTATTACAGTTGAGGAAAATTGTGGATAAGTTGTAATGGTAGCATAATTATAACTAATATGGATGGTTTATATTCGGTTTGAATGTGGATGGACTATTTTATTATCATTCACTAAATTAATGTGGATGTGATATAATTATGTTTATTGATTTGAAAAAGTATTAAAATTTCATATTGTAGTTTATTGAATTTGAATTTTTATTTTTATAATGTTCCACACATTCCAGATCAGAAATACACTTGAGTTATTAAGTGATAGTTGGGGCCTATAAATATATATCAACTCAATTCATTTTTTGTTCTAATGAGAATAATTAGTTAGCCAATATAAATGTGTTTTCAACCATAGTTTTGAATAGTCTTATGAATGGTATTAACAATATGTTTATGAAGCACAACATTATTAATTTCATCATTATCATATCAATTATTTATTTTTAGGTGATAATTTTATTAGTTATAAAGTGCATGTATAAGATTCAATATTATGAATAGGTATAAACATATATTTTATCGACATTTATTCTAAAAGCATTATTATAATGTAATTTTTTAAATGGATAGTTTTTTTGTTATTTACCGTCCCATATTGATTGTTAATATTTATTCAGTATAATATCTTCTATATACCTACCCATAATATGGATTTTAGGTCACCTATTTATTATTTTTTACCATCCCTAGGATACACTGAATTTTATTGTGATTGATATGCATGTATATTTCAAGGGGAAATATGGATTTCTCCAATAAAACTCTTTTTTATTTTATGTTTTCATTTGTAATGTGAATTTTACATATTGAATATTATAGTAGTGGATTGAATTAATCGACCATACAATCCATTGTTTATAAATTTTGGAGGAACATGGATTGAGAGTTACATTCCATTATATAATAGTTTTGGGTATTTACAAAACATCCAATCACTGTCACTTATAAGAAGGAACATCTTATTCCCGTTTTCACACTCTTAAAAAGACATTTGTTTATAAAATTTCTACCAAGGATAAATTACTCACTCCACCAATTTCCTATAGTAATTTCTTCAATTAGAGTTCCATTCATGGGGGTTTATTATTATCCTAGAGTGGTGGTACAAAGGCGAGATATAATTCTTAACCCGGAATCCTTGTTTCATTTATTCTTCCACTTCCATAAAATCTGACCCAATCATTATGATATAATGTAATTAGTATATCAAATATAGAAATACGTTTTTGTGATAATGAAATAACCAAAATCAATCTATATGTCTGTAAATTTGATAACAAAAGCATCATTTGTCTGTATAGATGGCTACCACATTGCGAAAATAGGTAAATCATTTTCAATATTATCCTATGAAGGATTATTATGTTTATGGGTTTAATGTAAATATATGATATTCCTGAAATATTTATCATTATAAAAGGTAACATATCATATATATTTATACTTTTTCATTGATAGTAAAATGATAATATTGGTCATGCATATGTGTGGACTACCACCTCTATGAAGCGATATGATCTTTTTTAATTATCTCATCACAAGGGTGGTATATATAGGTTTATATACTGAAATAGTATTAAATTTATGATAAAATTATTACTTTTATGGTAAAATACTAGTTACCCAATTTCAATTAGGATCTCAAATGTAATGAAACATTACTCAAGCGTAGTTATGACCAATAATAAGCATGATTATAACATAGTTAATTTTCTCATAACAATCATTAGAGAGTGATTTAAAAAGTAAAATTTGTCTGATAAAAATTATAATTAATTAATTATTAATTTTCAATAGATAATGAAATAATAATCTATTTAACGTTAATGAATTTTGAAAATATATTTTAGCCCATTAAGTCAAACACCATAAAAAATGAGACATAAAACAAAATGATTATGTAATTGAGTGTAACAAGATAATAAATAATATAAAAGGAATAATAAATTTAATTAACTTATTAATCAAATAAATATTTAATATTTTCATTACTAGATTATGAATAATAAAAGTGATGAATCATGCATTATGTAAGGTATCTTTCTAAACAAATATTCCCATTACAAATATCTATCTAACTCACATTATTTATATATTTACTGTTATGGAATGATTATTAATTATTTATATATATCAATCATATATGAACCTTTATTATTTTCCATTACATTGATTCAGAAATAAATTACATATTATCATTTATAGAATAACTTCATTATTATATTTCCTTTGATTATGAATTGAGTAATGATTATAAAACCCATTTCTTACCATTGTTATTTCAAACATTACACATTATGATCAACTTCTATTTCATGACACAGAAAATCATGAATATGTTATGAAGTAATAACCAAGATAGTTCTCTAATTTATTTGGTAAATATTTAGTCTCATGTGATGTCATGTATGGGAATAGGGAGTAAAACTAACCCATTATGGGATATTGCGCTCGATGTGATGTGTTATTGGTAGTTATTATTGAATAATTATATATGTCAGGTTTTATATTGTTTCTAAATTTCATATGTTATCAATATATTATGATAGAAATTTACTTATGTAATGATCACAATTGATTACTCTTGAGTATCTTATTTATGATATCTTGTTATACTTTGGATTCACAAGTAATGACTCATTATCATTCTTATTACCTTATTGGGAATTTTATCCCACCCATTTAATTTATGTATTCTAGAGGATATCTTATAAAGTTAAAGGTGGTCAATGTTATTTAATGTATAATTATGGAGAATAAAATTGATTGTTCCAGTTTTATTTTAATTTTGATGTATTATGATCCATGTGTTACAAGAAACTAGGACTCAGTATATTTGGGTTATATGTAATTGATCTATATATTTAAAAAAATAATAAAATTATTGTATAATGATTGGGTCACTGTATTTGTTATAAAAAAATATTTAGTTATATTTATGAATAATGGATGACTAAAATAATTTATAACACTATAGATAAGTATAAGGATAGTTCTACATATAGTAATATATATTTTAATAATGGTGAAGGATATAGAGAGAGGTTTTTTTGGAAATTATGACCTTTTTTGGAATAGTAATATTTGATACTGATGTAAAATAATTTTTCCTAGGGGTAATATCTCTAAAAAGGAATCAATAATCTATAATTTATCATCAACTGGTGAAAAATAGTGATAAATGATTCACACCTGGTTTGAGACTCTTAGAAGACATATTTGGGTAATTTACTAACTGTTTATAGACCATCAGAATGTTCAAACAAAATTTAGGTTATAAAATTGAATATAAACCATTGGATTGGATAACCATGATTAGATCATAGATAATTGTATGTGTGGATATAATTAACAATATTATGTTATTCATTATATTTTTATAAGTTTCCATTTTTAATGTTAATATGTTTTCATCATTTTTTAGTGAATGGATGAATATATAAAAAATTAGTGTAAAAAAATGATTTATGGTATGTAATGATTCCATCAATGATATATATAATCATATTGTAGGCGAAGTTGGGAACATCATTGAGGTACTAGCTTAATTAGTTCATTTAATGAATAATAACCTGAATAATGTAGAACAAACGCCTCCTATTATGAAAGAGAAAGTTAACATTGAGTACTTTATTAGAAAGGTAATACTATATTAATTTCATCTTAAAACCACCACATCATTGAAAATTGGACTAAATCCATTAAGAATATATGGTATATCATCAATTCTCATAGAAAACAATTGTTGTATTATTTATTTATTTCATTGAGAGGGAATACTATTAGTGGTTGAAAAAGATGAGGAATAGAATTTCAAAGTGGATTTTGATTCCAGGGAATAATATGACCCCTAGAAAATATTTTTAATCAATTTTTCTCAAACACTCCATTATAAAATGTTGATGGATTTCTTAAGTCTAAAAGAGAATGAATATGATACTATCAGTGCATTTAAGGAAAACATTATAGGGATTTAATTTCACACCTATAGTATTTTCATCAACATCAAAAGTAATATAGACCAGTGACAAAGTGAGTTAAATTTTTGTATTTGAAAAAAATTAGATATTTGGGTGTTTGAAATCTATGAAGAGACTGTCTGTTGTACCATCAATGTTTTTCTAGAGATCGGTAACACCCAAAGGTCTCATGGGAATAGAGAAAACAAATCTAATATAGAGTTTTCTTTGATAGAATATATATAAATTTCAAATGGAATATATAACAACCATCACGTCACATTACAAAATTATGGGAAGCATCATTGTATAAACTATTTTATGGATACCAAGATAGTCTTGAAATGCTGGAAAATTGGGGAATATATCTTATTAGTGAATTGAGGTAATGAACACCCCATTAGTGTATAACAACAAAATATTATTAAAATCAACAATAAGCCTATATTTTAGTGATTTATGTACATGAAATTAAATAATTTTGTACATAAATTCTTGAAAAAGGGAATTTATGGACAATGAACAAAACAATCCTCTACGGCCTTGAGGGAATATATGTGCATAGTTTGTCACTACTGTACAAGTGGATCCCAAAAATGATGTGGTGAGTGGAACACCAGATATTCATTAAAAAATAACCAAAATATTATTTGACTTGAGTTCTAATTATTCTATAATATTCAATATAAGTAGTATAATTTTTAGATTTCCATATTAAAACATGGGGGTTATGATATGTTTTTGAATAGAAATGGTGTTATGGTTGCATCCCTAGTATATAACTCCTCCCTGGTAGATGTTTTTTAATAAATGTTTTATCGAATACCATCTTACTACCTATATTATATTTTGATACTATAATTGGAATAGATTTCCTTTCCTTAGATAAATCCCACATCAACATTTGGGAGAGAGTGATCACTCTACACGTCCTAAGTCACCGTATGATTTTAAAAAAATGTATGAAAGAGGATTAATCACACAAAGAAATATTTTATTAAAGTGTTCATAATTTTTTCCATATGAGAAAGAATATATTTCCCAAATGATTGGTAGAATCTATAGATTCATCCTATAAAAAATTATTTTTAGGAAATATTATACAAATTTATTTTTCAATGATTTTATTGACATCTTCTTGAAAAAGTGGTTATCTTCACAACAAACCCTGTAAATTGATCTATACCCATATCTTATACCCCTAAAAAATTCCCACCATTAAGTTGGAATATCTCATGAATTGGTTACAATAGAAAACGGAAAAGGTTATTTTACACCTTATTGCTTCGTTGTGGGGTGCGTTTGTCCACTTCTTCAATTGGATATATGGGTCAATGTGATTCTGTATTGATTGTGGTGAACCCAACTAAATCATGAAAAAGAATATCTATAACCTCCCATGTATATAATACTTTTCCAATCAACAACATGATGATAATTATATCTATAATGTGTAATTTCCCTTATGATATCATTAGTTAAGGGAAACGATGTATAAAATTCAAAAAACTATCATTGGAATATGGTATTAACACTATGTATTCAGATTGATTACTTGAAGACTCTCCAATTCTTCATCAATATTTATAATGACGATAAATATTAAATTTAGAGATTTCCAAAACAAATCAGATGATAACTTTGTTGATGATATTATATCTTACTAAAAAAATAAAGTAGGATAATGATAAGTATTTGAATATTGTTCAAAATTAATTGATAAAGAAGAAACTATTTGAAATATATTGTAAATATGATATCTTGATGAAGTAATTATCATTATAGGGGAATATCATCACCCATAATGGAATATATATAAATATAAATATATATATATTTAAATTTTCCCTTATAAGTCAAAGGAAGTTAAAGAATAACCTAGAACGTTGTATATAATAGAGATCTATAGTTTCCTTGGACTTTCTGTGAATTATCAATTATTTTGTGGAAACCTATCATGATTTTGAAACCTAATAAACAAGATAATAAGGAATGGGGTAATGTTTTTATAGACCTAAAATGTAAGAGATATTTGAGGAGTTGAAAATTAGGCATATTATATCACTATTCCTCACACTTCATTCATGTCGGGAACTATTTTTGTATAAAATGGTTTTTCAAATAAGGTATTAGACAATAACTAATTAAATATGATTATGGGATATCCTACACCTTATGAATTTTTAATTTTCATGAGTAGAATTACACCAAACATTATATGGAGTTGGATTCAGTGATCGTTGTGTAGAGATTATTGGGAAATTATCTGTATAGGGAGAAGTGAGAAATGTCTACAGATAGTAAAATCCTCAATTAAATACATTCATAATATTATATTTTTATATGGTATAGAATGTGGTTATATGTCATCATGGAGAGTGACAGATCAATCAAATACAATCCATGTTATGAAAAAAATATAGTGGAATATTCTCTTTGTAGAAAGCATCCAACTACCTTATCACAAATTATAATTGATATGTCTCAAATCATTATAGAATTATGATAGAAGGAAAATGGAATCATGTAGGAGGGAATATAATGAATACTTTTCTAAACGATTTCTCAACCATCCCATGTGGGGATTATGAAGGGTAATAAATGATATTATGTATAAATTCAAAAAAAATATGGAATATATAAGAATAGGGAAATCCTTAGTGATCAGAATTTATGATTATAGAGTTGAAAGACTTAGATTATGACTATGTGTACCATCAAATTCAGAGATAAATAATGAGCTAAAAAATGAAACATATAGCTTGTCCTTCGTTATCCACCCAAGGAGAAAAAATATGTATCGGGATTTCAAGTGTACTATCTATTGGAAAACATGAAGAAGGAGATCACAGAATATACGTCAAAGTTTATTGTATGTCAAAAATAGATGTTTTAAATGAAAATTCATAATGGTTTGGTTAAAACAAAAACTATACATAGATAGAAATGGGAATCAATTAATATGGAATTTGTCAGTAGTCCTCAATGGTCATCAAGACAATAAAAACCCTATGTTTTGTGATGAATATTCAATAAAATATAACTCACTACATTTAAATTAGTGAAAAATTTCAAATTGAACAACATTCAAGGATATACATTACATAAGTGGTGAGGCATTATGTAACACCACTATCAATTATATCTTAATGAGATCCATGATTTATCTCCATGTTCAATAAAAGAATCCCACATTTTTTAAATTCTAGTATGACAATTAGTACAACTTATCCTCCCCAAAATTTTGACCAATATGATAAAACTATTTAGAATGTGGAATCATGTTTATATCATGCTCGAGGGACTTAGAAGGAGGATGGGATCAACAAATTTCTTTGGTCTATTTATCATAAAATAATATTTTCCACTCATACATTAAAATAGATCGATATTACTCCCATACACAAGAATAGATGTATAACACATGTGTGTTGGGATGAAATTTATGAACACAAGATATTAGGATCCCAATGGTTCATGAGATGGTATAAAGGATCAAGATCATTCCGTATCACATTAGGTCTTCTCAATGTCAATATAATAGTTATGCTGATAGTCGTCAATGAGACCTACAGTTGAGATTAGACATAATGTGTTATTTTGAATATATCAATGGAAAAATGTTATGATAATTCGGTTTAAGTGGAATATATTCCCCAGGTACATCACCAAATTTTAAAATCTCGATCACATAAGTGATGTAGCTTATCGACTAGCACTCCCACTGACCCATTCATAAGAACACGACATATTACATGTATCTCTAATTAAAATTTAAATACCAGATCCCTCCACTGTAATAATTTATAATGCGGTTTATTTGGAAAATTTTCTCTCTTATTTGGATCATTCGGTGAAGACCATGGTCTGTAGAGATAATGTTACTTTCATAGAAACATCCCCCTGGTCAAAGTGCTATGGCATAACCATAAATATGAATAGGGAAAAATAGCACTAGATGAGAAAATGAAGTAGAATAACCATATATACTTATTATATATTATGTGATATGAAATATAATTGGATTAATTCTTTATGGGGGGAATAATACACCATCACATGTTTTTTAAAATGGAAAACTATTCTTTTTATCATTAACAACACGCAACACCATAACTAAACAACCATGATTTTTTATGAATGATATAACATTTAAATTAAATATGTGCTTAAGATTATTATTATATAATTATGAAATATATATATTTTTATTAATTCATATGAATATAATGTAAAATGTTCAGGATATAACTACACAATATTTAGTATAGACATTTTCTTCTTCAAGAAATATATTTCCATCAAAAAGGATTTTTATTTTTTTGTGAAGAAATATTATTATTTAGTAAGGAAAAAATTGAAATTTTATTTTAAAAAATTAACTTAATTTTACTAATACGTGTAACAATATTTTCTTTTGGTTATATTTTTGGATTTTTTTTAAATAAAATTGATTTTTTAGTTAGTAATGAGTATTTTCAATTTTTCAAATACTATAATTTAGTTTCAATAAATATAGTAATTTTAAAAATTAATTAGATTTGGGATTTTTTAAAATTTATATATTAAAAATATATTTTATAATAATAATATAAATTTAATTTCATTCATAATATTTCATGATTTTGATAAAATAATATTTATATTATTAAAAAAGCAGATTTCTGCAAACTCTTTTTAAGTGCATAAGGTCAATCAAATTTAAAATTACTAAAATATCCCAAATTATGGAAATATTGAAGATAAATTTTTATTATATATATATATATGAATTTATATTCATATAATCATTATTAATATTCATATAGTTAATGAATGCACATCGTAATCTTGAAAAATACATTTATTAAAATAACATATTTTTGCACTTTTTGAGAGTATAATTAAAATTAAATGTTGAAACATAATTTAATTTAATCATATAAAATGGATTCCATATTACTAATCATAATAATTAATATTATATTATTAGTACAACTTTTCTTCATAATGAATAGTAAAATCACTAAAAGATGGTTCCCATATTTAATGATCAAACTTGGTCACTTATGGTTAAACTAAAGAGGAAAAGGGAGTAACATGTTTAAAACACGTTTTTATTTAATATTTGGATATTTTTATCCACAATATAAACCCTATAATTTATTTTTTATTAATTCTTTAGGAACATGTCATTATAGTGACTTTCCATTAAAGAATAATTTTTTTCTTTACAAAATGTCACTCCATCCCACATATCAATGGGAATCTAATATATTCTACATAATACAATTAATAATACATTTGGATCCTAAAATAACTCAAAAATCAATTACATAATTCCCTCCACACTTCATAAATTATATTTTTGATCCAAAATATAATTTATGGAGGCTTTATTTATAATACAAAAGTGGTCTTCAAAAGAAGACGTACCATTCCTAACAGAGAATATATTTTTTATTTCTTTTTCCACCTCCTTAAAATTTCACATAATCCTGATGGTTTTATTACCTAAATATATTCCATATAACAACATTTACATTTTTCAATTAAATAAAAAAATCCATCTCCGCTTCCATAAAATGTGAAATGATACAATCGTTCATGTGTATGATGGAATATGATCTCATGAAACAATTATATTTTTTTTACATATTCTAATATCATTGTTGTTATTAATAGTAGAATTAATCGATATATATGAAATATTGGAAGAATTCATAATTATTTAAATGAAATATATAATATATTTTCTTACCATTCAATTCATATTAATGTTATAATTTCATTTGTGGGGATGTGTGGATTACCAACTCCACAAAGCTATATGATTCCTTTGTAATTATTTAATAACATGGATGGTATATACAAGTGTATTAAATAAATATTATGATAATTATGATATGATTATCATTTGTGATTGATTATATACACTTACCATCATTCTATCATGATCATTAAAAATGCATAATTTATTCATTGATATGTATGACTTACTTTTTTAATTATTGAAAAATCTCATTATTTTTTACCATCCGTTATTATAAACATTTAAATTATAATTTCTGGATAAAAATTAAAATTATGTCATGAATTTTTTAGATTAAAAAATAATAATCTCTTTTTATGTAGTCAAAATTTAAAATTGTTATTGGATATATGAGTATAACATCAAGGAAACATCCTACATGACCCTAAATGATTTTGTAATTGAATATAAAAAGGGATTAAATAAAAAAAATTAAATAATAAACAAAAAAAATTTATTGATAAATTAAATAATATACATTAATTCATTATTCATGATGTCAAAGAACTAATGTGTTGAGTCGTGATTGAGTTATGAGAACTCTCTAAATCACAATTTCATTCAGGTTATGAGTATTATCTCTATAAATCACTTTATGTTTTTATAATTTTGATAAATTCTTATAAATTATTAATATATTCATCAAAAATATAATACTATATTATTATTCTTTACGTTAATGGGGTACTACATTTTATGTTTTACTCCACAAATTTATTGATTTATAAATTTCCATTGATTTTGACATGTTTTAGGATTATTTATCCCATTTTATTTTACTGGAAAATTATTATAATATTCCTTTTAATTGATTTTAATTTTATGGATCACACAAACCATGAAAATGTTATTATTGGTGTGATCATATAGTTCTCAATTCATTGAGTAATTCTTTGGCTTCATGAGATGTTATGTATGAAAATTGAGTGTAAAACAAATCCATTATGGGACGTTTTCGACCATGTGATATTGTCTAGGATGTTAGAATCGACTCATGATTACGTAATTTAATATAATATTTCCACATGTCATATGTTACCATGATCTTATGATACCAACTTCATTATTTTTTGTTCCCATGTAATTAATCATGAGTATTTTATTTTAGGATATCATGTTATAAATTTGACTCACAAGTTATGCTTTATTGTCATGTTTATTCCCTCAATGGGATTTCTATCCCAAACATCATTTTATGTATTTTTATGGTTATCCTATGATGTTTTAGATGATCAAATGGAATTATGTTTTCATAATAGAGAATAAAAATTGATTCTTTCATGTTTTAAATAAATTAACATGCATTTTGGATGTAGAATGTAAACAAACTAAGACCTATGATATTTGTTTTATAATTAATCAATGTTTATGTTGAAAACATTGCGATAAAATGTGTAAAAGGATAGAGTTGCTATATTTTCTACTATAAATTTTCATATATTCAGGTCTCTTCCCAAGGAAAATCATCTTTTCAATTATTCTCAGGAATCCTAGATGGACGTCGTTATGGGGGAATCCTATAATAATAATGATGTAACACGTTCAATAGTATATCATTGGAGATAAATGAATAATGATTTTGAAACCACAACCCATTCATATAATATTAATGTACCAATTTTTTCCATACATCCAATGGATATATTTTGTGAGTCAAAAATTAGGGTATCAATGTCCTGGGGGTTGAATATACCAGTTACTACCCCAAAACCGGATTCCCAGACTAGATATCCCAACATGAGAAAATTTAACATTATTTCTCTAGTTCCAAAACCAAACATCATAGACCGAAAATATATGAACTCCATTCTTAATATGACCTTCTCTATTATCACTATATGAAGACCTAAACCACTAAGGCCTTCTTATGAACTGTTAAACTGAGTATGAAACCTCATTCCCGTTAATATTATTCAATGGGGTTGAAACCAAAATTGAGTTGGAATAACCCACACATGAGATTCCATAGCCTATGTTACATTTTCACATGCACACATATCGAAGCATGAACTTCATTTAGAAAATAAATCTAAAAATTAATGAAAATTTCATAAATAAATATATATCCCACATAAAAGTATAAAACAAGTATGGGAAAAAATAAATGTCTGATTAGAATCCCAAAAAATAAATATAGTATTAAAGCTAGATTTTAATGTAGAGGATGACTATATAATGAAAAACCTAGAACCAACCATGGTCAGCCATGCTTAACTATACACCACATTCTCTTTTTCTACATATGAATCCATCTTATGTACTATCATCTATATAAGACATGACATGTTCAAGAATAGACCATTTATGGGTGATTATAAAAATACCCAATATAACACCTCAAAATCAACAAACATAATGAATAAATAGAGTGGATAGATGATCATCTTGGAGTAATGTTAATCCAAAAATTTGACATTAGCTGTAACAATCAAGTTATACACAAAACATGCACAATTTATAATGTATGGTTCCAAAAACGTTTCTACTCTAGGATTTATTATAATAATTTAAGCTAAAATTTATCTAGGAGAAGTCACTCGTTGAGTATTACTAATATTTTTTTGTGATCATTCATTTGGTTGCGCTTGTGGGGACTCACCAAGATGAATCACATGATAGAAATCCAAAATTTACAATACAATTATAAGGTATCTCTCTGAGGCCTTATTGGGGATACCAGACCCTAGATGACCTAAATTAGTAAAAGTAGAACAAACACCCAAGAAATGGATAATGTGATACCTAAACTAAACTATAGAAGAATTACATAAGATCACACTCTACTCCACATGGAATGATACTTGTCAATAGCCCAGACTAACTCATAGTGGGGACCACTAATCATATTCTCTAGAAGTTATTCCACACATACCATCATTAGTATGGACTATGATAACTCACCATGTAGATATTTATTTTGAACAAATGGAATGGGTGCATCCACATTCCATGGGAGATCTATATTACATGTTTAGGGAGTAAATTATGTATATTGGATGGTCAGGGTAAGAAGATGTCCTTTGGTATGCTCCAATATACTCTATCACATGCCAATGTACTTAAGTCAATCTCATGAACATTGGTTGTGCCTATGTACTTTTTCCATGAATAGGTTATTTGGATATGTTCGACTACAATGGTCATTTTCATACTCATGTTCCCTAGTAGTGCATGTGTACTTTGATGTGTCTATGCATCTAGTCATGTCTATGACCATGTATCATTGGGGAAAATTACATGTCACTAGTATATATAAACATGGTGTGTTCAAATCCTACTTATTATACAACATTTAACTCTGAAAAGAACCCCACATACCATATATAGAGACTACATAGAGGGTGTTCATCAGAAGAATATTTCATGAATATCAGTATTTTCCATAAACTCCTCGATCTCATAGGTTTCATAACATGAACCATTGTTTCTTAATATTTTTTAATGAAATAAACCAAGGGAATAAATTTCATTTTTACCAATATTTAATCATCTCTTTTGTCTTGTTTATGAACCCTCAATAACTTGGTAAATGATTTTCATTGCACCAATCCACTGAATCTCTAATCAATATGTGAAATACCTTAATATAGTAATAGGTACATGTTGGATCTACTATAACACTACATCATTCATCTACCATGATGCTCATCATAAATAAAAAATAATTGAAATAATCTTTTTTTCCACCAATCATCTATGTAATGACCAATTTTCAGGTATTGTTTAATTTTTGGTGAGGCAAGTTACAGATGACGAACAGAATAAGAAAAGGGTGAGAAAATCACGAATAAGAAGATTGAGGTATGTACACTTTCCATTTAAAATTTTATTAAATCCATTGATGTAGAAATCATTGAATAAAAGGAAAAATCAAGTATCATAGTTATAGAAATTCATTCCACGGAATATAAATGAACACCCATAAAATAGATATCATCCCACAAATCAGTTTGTCAGAATTATTTATTCATGTAAGACATGGGATAATAAAACTGAGGATTAAATCAATAGAAAAAATCATACAACGAATTTGGATTGATATATGAGGAATAATGATTATGTTCCATAGTTTTTGGAAAGATCTGTGAACTTCATTTGTGAAGAGAACTTCCCAGAAAAATGATTACGTTTCCGATAACAATTTTATTTTAATAAAATATTCTCCCACAAAGATCAACTAAAATCAAAAGTATTATATGAGTAACAGTAGGATTTATCCATAATATTGTTTAAATGGAGGATTAATTTGGTCCAAAAAATTAAAATAAAATAATAAAATAATAAAATAATTTGTTAAATTATTATTCTACAAATGAACCCTCTTAAACCAAACACCTAATGCGGACAAAGGTTATGTTATACTTATGGTAAAACCCACATTCCAAATATAACGGTCTTCCAAGATTTCCAATTAGAGAATATATTTATAATATATTCCATTGAAATGTTAAATCTAAAGAATTATGATATAATATATTTATTATATTTATTATATTAAAAATTATAATCCCCATGCCCTAAAATTTGACCCTAACGAAACATCAATGTTCAAAAATATTCATTTAAAAATTCAAATTATTTATAAGAAAAAAATATATCTTATTGTATATATCCATTTCATCAGGTATATTCTATATATAACTAGTAATGGATGATTATATGTAGCATTTTACATTCAATTCATCATCCAAATGTTTTTATAAGTTGTTTTAAACCTCATTACTTGCCTCTTTAGAAATCCCAATACAATATATGTTCTATAATATATAGAACTTCCACTTATAGTGTTAGATAACGGTTAAATTACTATACCATTTTAGAATGATAGCATCAGTAAAAATAATATTGTTCTATAATATTAATCATAGGGATATTGACATGGTTGAATGGGATTATATTTTTATAAAAAAATATATTTTTTACATTATACAGAATAGTGATTTTGATGTAATACATTAACATTATAAGTCACTAATTTTTTTTTGGAAAATTATAATAACTTTAATTTATGGATTCAAAATAGGATTCTATAAGGATATTCAGGTTTAAATGATCCATATTCCCTTTCTTATAAATCAGGCTTTTTGTAAGAAATATGCATCATTGTATTTAGGTATTCATTACATTCAAATTAAACTAAATCATAGTTCCATAACAAATTGCGTTTACCCCATATCCATGAAATCATATAAAGGTAGTTCCTCAATGATATCATGTAAACATAGTTAAATATTCTATAGTAGTTATCATTAATACCTTTTTTTTGTCTTTACCCATGACGTTCATTAAGAAACCATGATAGTTTAAAAGTATCCCTAACTATATCTCTACTTACAATTTAACTATAATTTCATCCTAAAATAAACTATATATATATATTATTGTAGCATATTATTTTCTTAATGTGTTTTTCTGTCTTATGTGTAAATATTTTATAATTTATTCTATGTATTCTTCTCAATATTATGTGGTATTTACAAATTCAGTAAGCATTTATAATAAAATAATATCATCGAATTGATTTTATTTCATTTCATTAGGGATTAAATGTATATTATATTATTTTGATCAATTATTAAAATAAACCATATATCATAAAAATGAAAAAATAATCATTCACACAAAATAAAATTTATACATCATATGATCATGGGCTTTATCTATCAGTTGATTTATGAAGAGAAGGTAAACCAACCATGAACAGAAGTAATAAATCCTAGTTTATATACCTAGATTTAGTAATAAAAATCCTCTATTAACATGTCTGTCTCCTTTTTTGGGTTGACATTAGCCCGAGTCCAAAATAAACCCCTCTCAATAGGATATATATCCATTACAAATGATTACACACTAATGGATGAGGGTACTAGGGTAATATGGTTATAAAAAATACTCATTTGATAAGTTTAACCATACAAAATAATGGTGGTTGGGATGAAATGTATCCATTAAAATTTTAGTTAACCGAATATTATCACATATAATTGTGAAATTATATTAAATTAAAGAAACCTAACACATATAGAGGTTAGTAAATCCCATGATCAATTTAATAAATTATCAATTAAACATTTAAAAAATTGAAATAATTTTTATTCATTCATATTATCAATTTTTTTTCATATATTAGAGAATTAATCTACAAATTATTTAATTGAAAATTAATCTTAATATTATTTCCATAAATTTAATTATATATCTAAATATTCTAGTTATTTATTATTTTAACTATATTTTTTAAAAAATATAAAATAATTTTTTTTAGATTATATTAAATAGATTACACTATTTGTAAATTTTTGTGTCATATTAAATTCATTTAATTAAATTCAGGAATACATGGTGTGTAAATAATAGGAAATAGAATATTTTCATTCTATATTTCCTGAAATAATTTTTTATATTTTAATTCTTCCCCACCATTTTATGTCACACAAAACATCTTGTGAAATAAACATTGTATGGTTCTTTTTATGTATTATGTACTTACAAAATATGTATTCCCAAATGATATATCATAATATATAATATTATTATTCCATGGGTCAAGATTCACATCACCGATAATATGTATAGCCACATGAAATGTGATACATATACCTAGATTCGATTGTTGTAAATGTGTGAGATGAATAATGCATATATAAAAAATTGTTATAAATTATGTTTTTAACGAATTTACATGTATAATAATAAATAATAATCTATATCCAAATTTATCATCTAAAATCATTCGAACTATATGTACAATGAAATAAAATCTATCAAACAATTTGTGTTCATATTTATACAAAGTGTAGTGTATGTATTTATTTAGCTATTATTTGATACACACAACACCTTATCCTCAACATGTACTGTACTTGAGTTATCACCGATTACATGCTTTGTAAAATCTTCCACACACTAGGAAATTATATTATAGATATGTTTTTGGTTTTATGATAATACATGGAATGTAATGAAACCAAGTAGTTGACCACATGTTATGTTGAAATTTATATGGTTAAAACCCCTATAGAGTTACATGACATGTATACCATCTACACATTGTGTAATCCCAATAAAACAATGTGTTATGTTGGATTTTCATACATAGTGTTTAACGATAAAAAAATATTAATGAATCGGGTGTTCCATTAGTAATGTGGCCCACAAATTGTGTGGAAGAAAATGGGTATTGGGTGTGTAATTTTATGTAACACATTGTACATCAAGGTCATGCATCTAATTTTCTCAGCATCTCTTCATGGGATCATCAAAATTCATAATGTCATATTGAAATCTTATTAGAACACATTCTCATAATATCATTTTGTCTCAATTAATGTATTATGAATGAAATTTTATAAATTAAAAACTAACAAATAAAATAGAATTTAGAATAAAATATTACAACTGAATATTAATTAGAATGTGGTTTCCCTGATTACACAAAAAGGTATTAAGATGCATCATAATCAGTGATTTGATTCCTAGTTATATTTTCATAAGTTTAAATTGATAAATATTATGAAAATTTCGAACACATCCCCAAAACATCCTTGAAATAATAATTCATATTTAATTTAAAAATAAATATCGTGTAAAAATTATTTTAAATAATTATTTCCTTTGGACCAATTATAAATATATTCTTGTGGTGTTTTCATTGAGTTGGAGAATACATGAATTTAATATTATAAATTTTTCCATATATGCCCTATAAATGTATCATGAAATTTTTTATTATTACATGTGATAGTGTGAAGGAATGTTAAGCAATACATCATGAATAATTGAACATAATAAGGAATTATGTTTTCATCTCTTTGTTCTGTGATACATTGCAAGGATGATTTTCTCTCTAATACATTATATAATTCTTAAATATTATCTTCTATCCATAGACAATATGTATTATAAAATGATATAACTTATACTTAATATACATATGGTTAGTATTTGATAAGTGGATAGTGTCCCATTATTTATTATCCAATATATGATATTCCCCACTAATAATAATTATAATTATAAATCTAATATAATTTTCTAACAAGTTAATACTATTATAATTTACCATGGAATGATATTTTTAAAATTAGTTAATCAGAGGCCAACCATTCTTGTGAAGCTCATTTTTTCAGTTAATAGGTAGTGATTTATTGATCCATGAATGGGTTTTCCATTTACAAAAGAAATATGACACCTCAATGTATAAAGGTTCTTTGGAGACAACATATAATAATTCACAGGGAAGGTTGAACCACATCAAATATTTAGCTAATTTTGATTAAATGGTTTTAAAGATCTTTTTTTCTATAAAAATACCCATAATTAGATTATTAATAATTGGAAATTTAATTAGATAAGATTATCACTACTTGAATAATTTAGGAAAGTCCCAAGTAGTTCGTAAGGGATAATTCCACGAATAAGGAAATATTTTTAGATGGATCAATTCTATGAGTGAGATAGTTTGTGAATATATTTTGAAAAAATATTGTTTGTGGGACACTATATTCTGCCAATGGAAATCTATTACTTGAGTGAAATAAGTCCACGAAGTAAATGCAATCGATGAAGCACTTGTTCCATGTGGTGAAAGAAAATACATGAATGATGTAGAAACATTCACGAATGAAATTTATAAAAACTATTAGTATAAAAAAAGTGTAGTTAATCTACATTGTGAAAACAATAATACATGGCACACATGTGTGTGAAAATATTCTGATGTTGTCACTCAAAGAGATATGTGCCATGAAAAACCATTGAATATTGTCATTATCATATCTAAATTCATCAGAAGAAGAATACAGTGGATCTTTAATATCAGATTATATTCAAAGAACGTATTTTCACACAAATACATTAATGTTAGTGAAAGAAATAATTGGAATCTTTAAAATATCTTTCCAAAGAAGAGGTAATTTTATTTCTACAGCAATGATAATTTTGTTCCAGTAGTCTGGATGGTGGGCATAGCACATCCTGTAGTTTTTTTGGAAGAGAATGAGCATCACAGAAAAAACATCAACATATAATATACCTATTGCTGAAGACACATTCATTACAGAAAATTAAGGGAAATAAAACTAAATAACTATTTTTGGATCCTTTCTAGGGTAGTGTGAAAAGTAACTGGAAGAAGGTGATCCTTTCCACCGACAATGAGCCATCAAAAGTGTTCCAGAGAGTGATGCGTGAGAAATTAGTGAGCCCACCCTAAAGATTTTAATGGTATTCAGCGTGGGCATATATGTGATATATTCTTAACCATGTATTGGTATTGAGCATTAGTTTGTGTGATACATCATCACATTATCATTGTATGCTCCATGGATGTATCCCATTAAGGGTAAACCATGTAAAATTTTGTGTGTATGTGTTCATGATTTCCATATTTAATTCTATGTATTCCCATTAGATAAATTTGGAATGCTGATATAAATATAAACACCAATGATAAAATGAAGAATCCCTTGTAATAAAGTGGTAAATATCCAGTCGGGAAATAAAATTTCAAAAATAATATTAATACATTGATTCAACCATATCATTGTATCTATGCCTCTTATGGACATTATAATATTATTTTTTAAAAAAATTAAATTTATTTAAATTATATATAATATAATAAATATTTCTATTAGGCCTATGAGATAGCTCATCAATACTCCAAATTTATAGATCGTTGAATAATTAAATACCTAGTATAATAATAGCATTAATTTATTTAATAAATAAATATTATATTCAATTAACACATGAATAAATTTTTAATTTAAATATTTATATAACTAAATAAATATTTATATTAATTTAATCACAAAACTAGTGAAGAAATAATTATTTATAATTTACGTTGTAATTAAAAAAAGGGATAAAATTAAAATCACATATTCTAATATCGAATATTCAAGGAATGAATTTATATAAAAAATAATGAAATATATATTATTACACTAGTTGAGAATAATATTTGTTCTGAAAATTAAATTAAACATAATTTAATGATAATATTATTATACATACTGTGTGACACTCTAGGAATATTTTATAGTATATATATAAAAACATAACTAATGGTCATGATTAGGGTCCAAAAGTACATCTAGTCTCTCATTGACAGTGAAGTTATTTTCATAATGAAATATACCTTCCATTGAATGGTCAAATGTAATGTAATTCCATTATATTTATATCCCATCAGGTAAGATTCATACTTGTTCCATCAAACTATATACATGATTTATAATTATTATAATTTCTAAAATAAATGAATTGGATGGACTATAAAGCCCATGTATTTAATTAGATAATTTTATTTAAATCAAAATGAAAGTGGATTGTTTTTTGATTAACATAGAGTGAATAAATCATTTCCTAACCTCTTCAATTATTATCATATGACTTATGACACACCCATCATATTCAACCTTTATATGAGTATGTTTTATCACTATTTTCATATATACTCCAATGGACATGATTCATAATTTACTTTAATAATAATATCAATTCTAAGAACTAATAAACACATTTGAAAATAATAAAATCTCATGACACATAAAAAATGTGTAATTATAATAGGTAGATATGTCCTCACAATCTCAATTCATGGATATAACTAGGAATATTCCACATGGGATAAAGCCTCAATGTCATAGAATCCCCCAATACATGATAGTCAAAAATTATATATCCAATATTATACATATGTTATGTTGACTATAGGATATTTTTTCAATAAAATGATCAAAAAATTTCTAGTTTCTTATTATAATAGGGAAATTTTATAACCATTTTAGGTGTTAAATATTATAAGTACATTAAATTAATAATTCTATCTATATGAAAAAAATCAAATAATGACAAGATATGTCTTAAAATTATTGTAATATATAGTTCAAATTTAGGTTATTCTAGGGAACCTAATCCTACGCTTTTGACTATAGTATTATAATATCTATGGGGAAATGGATGAATAAGAAGATATATTTGGATAATTAGAATTGATAAAATGTACAATCAATTCTCATGGAAACTCCATCCCTATATATATTGTAGAGATATTCCACATTCCTTAATATAATTTACTCAAATTTTATGAAAATATTGATAAATTCCTATGTATATTAACCCCTTATTACATTTAGATTTATGCATGAATTTAAAATTTAAATGAATTCAACTATTTCCCCCAATTGATACATCATATGAATCATTTAAAATTAATTAAATTTTATATGGAATATATATAGTCCATAAAACCTAAAATTTGACTACTATATATTCAATTTTAGAACATAGTTAAAATATCACAACACTAGAGATATGCCCATATAATAAAATATGATATTATTATGGTAGTGTTGCAATATAAAAATATCATACACTAAAATATTCCAAATCAGGGTATATAATGTTATTTAAATCTATTTATTTCATAATATATACTACCCAATAATGATTTCAAATGATATTAAATAAATAAATCATAAATATTGTTTCCCATTGGCCATGTCACCAAAAATATATTTCATTTACTAAATCATAATATAATTATATCATTTCCCCTTATATTTTATAATATATAAAAATTTCATAATCGATATCCCAAAAGACATAATGATATTTCCATTATACTTTTTTTAATTATATCAACAACTTGACCATCTTTCTTGACATATTAAACACCTTAATAATACCCATCAAAAAAAACATTTTAGACATATTTTAAAATACTTTAGAAAAATATTATATTCTTCATGAACGATCAAAATCATTGAATAAACCACAATGTATGAACTCAGATTCCTTTAGGGACTTAAATCATTGATGAATTACCTATTCCATAAATTCAAGAAATGATAATATACTAGAAAATCATCAATGTTAGATTAGATGAAAAAATATTTAACATGATCTCCATCAAACTAAATTTTATAAATAAATGTTTACATCATTTATATAATATACAAGAATTCAAAACCATATATTCCAATTGTTTATGAAATCTTTTTACCACAAGGGAAAAAATGTTTCAACCTCATATATCCACTCATATGTTCTCAATTCTTTATGCATAAACTAGTTATAAGGTTGTACACATCACATATCACCCACTATAATGGAAGAGAACATCTCATTGCACATAATAAATAGAGAACCACATATCATATGAAATTATATACCTATGATCATATACTCCTTCACTATATTTGGAACTAGGGTATACATTTTATAACCATCTCAAGAGAGGAAAAATCCTAAATTGGGTAATCGTTAATTGTCAACCTAAATAAACGAAATACCCAACCAACCCATGATTTTATTAGACTAATGGATGGTGTATGAAATATATGTTAGTATAATGGATTTCATGCTTGGTATATTATATATCCTCAGTTATGAGGATTTGATATGAATGTTTGATCCCATATTATAAAAAAATGAATATTGTATAACACTCCATTTGGTATAATAGGATGTAATCCATTATACAAAACTCATTATATGTATCAAGAGAATATTTCATATTTCTATATGAAATCCTACACATGATAACTATAATTTTCCATTACATACTATAATTATCCATGAAACAATCTATGAGGGACAATATAATGTCATATATTGAGAGGATAATTTTTATTTCCCTTTATGAATATATAAAAAAAACATGATAGAATTATAAATTTTGTAATTATTTTCTATAACATTCTCAATTTTATTTTCTAAAATATTATAATTTTTTTTTTAAAAAACTATGCATAAGTTCCAGTAAAATCATATAATATATGACAGGCCACCAGAGATTCCTTTTTATTTTCTATATATTTAATTTTTTTTGAAAATAATTACATTAATATGTTAATTTTGAAAAATATCCCTATGACCGTTAAATAATACCTCCCCCTACTGAGTGAAATGTATGATGATTTTTTATGAATAATTGTTATAATATAAAATATATTTAGAATGTTTATATAGTTGCTCAATTATTTATTATTCTTTACACTATGAAATATAATTATAAATTTTCAAAAACCATAGTTTTCTACTTTGTAATCATTGTAGTATTATCATCATCATAGAACATTGAAAACAAAAATTTTATTTGAGACTACTTTCATAAAAAAGTATAATTTATCATTATATATCATTACTAACAAACTCAAGTACTTGTTTGGATATAATGTGACTTTCACATTGATTTATATTAGTAAAATAAGTAATTATTTATACACTAAATATCAATAAATCTTAAAATTATCTCACTAAAAAAACAAATATTTACTATAATGGGAATAATTGAAAAAAATATTAATTTAAATATTTTTATATAATATTTTTTGTATTTGTAAAATTTTTATGAAAATAATACATTGTAATATATATGAAATCTTTCTTTGTTATTTTAAATACTATTTTGGATAAAACAATATTATCATTTATAATTATTTTTTAACGCATGTTACTAAACCATATGAATATAACATCTTATGGAAACATCATTTAATTTTATTCATAAAAAATCATCATTTAAAAATATATTTTCATATAAAATAAATTTTATTTGAGAGAACATCATTTATTAAAAATTCATCAATTATTTAATATATTCTACTAGATTAATTTCCACTATATAGAAAATAATTTCCCATTAATAGAATGAAAAATCCAAGATATAACAATAAATACATCATCAATTTAAAACTGTTATAAATATTCACAATTCTGGATAACGGTATAATTTGTTTCATATACCCCTAAAACAATATTACATTACTTCCATAATATCAATGATTAAAATTAAGAATCCATATATTTCATTTCGTCACATTAGGTATTCGGTGAAATTATTCCTCTAAAAACTATAATTTATAAAATGGAATAATTTCACTTCTCAAATCCACTTTTATATATAAATGACCATCATTTTGTATTTTAATACACACTATAAAACTTTTTCACAAGTCTCTATTTTATTTAGTTTGAAAATTTACCATATTTTATTTTAATTATAGTACATAATCCTAAACCTATCTTAACCTTTTTAACAAAACTATATATAATGAAAAGATTTGGTATGATTTCAAAAAATTCATTCATATTTATATTTAAAATAAATAACTAAAACCTATTTTGTATTGATTATTGGACGATAATATTAATCTAAATAAATAATTAATGGAGATCGTATTTCACAACCCTCGCCCCACAACATTTATCCCTCGTCGGATAACAATGTGAGAAGTGAGATAGTGACCCCTGTGTCCAGCCTTAAGTAGGCCCCGGGTTGGCAACTAGCATCGAGGGTATAGTAAACACACAAATGAGATGCATTAATCTCTAAGAGAACACATGTGGAAGAGATACATAAGATAGACACAACAAAATGAAACTAAGAATGAAATAGAATAGAAATCCCAATTACAAATATGTAATGTCATGAAATAAACTACAAGTAAATTGGAAAAACTAAAAGTACCCCAAAAAATAAAAACAGCAGCGCCAATGAAGCCCGAACGACTCCGAAAACCCCATGCTCGTTGAAACTAGCTTGATCCTCAACCTGCTTCAAGTGACATGAAATAAAATGTATATATACATAGGGTGAGTATATCAGTATACTCAGTAGTATCCTCACTAAATCCTCTCATGCAAAAGTAATGAAAGCATGCCAAATAACATTGAACAACATGTTAATATAACTCGTCACTTAAATAGGTATATAAAATTCCCAGCCTCACCATGGCTACTCTCACCAAGTAACACATACAAGAGTATAAAATAAAATAAATAAAATCAAAGAAACCCCACTATTTTTTCACTTTTCCCCAACAACGCACATCCTAAGCATCTCTATCCAAAAAGGCATGCCCATAGACACCTGGGCGATGCAACACAACATGCACCTCATGCAACAAATCCATCATGTCCACATAAGAAAAGTAACCATGTAGATTTTGGGAGCCTCCATATCTTTCATAACGTGTATCATACATCAAGTATTATACCTCAAACCATTATATCCCATAAACAGAGTAAGTATCCTAAAGTCATCACAACCAATACATTTTACACCTATAGTAGTCCTTAGGAATCTATATCCAGAATACATGTTTTTGAATTACCACAAGCCATTACAACCCACTACACACATATATGGGGAAAAACTAACTGTTATTCCCACCAGCACATTTAACTTCCAAGATAAGAGAGGAGGGCCAAAGGGGGTAGTCAACCATCCATCCTCCAATCAGTACGTTGGGGAGAACACCCCCAGGGTTTAGAATCTAATGGGTGTCAGTTTCCATAACCGATGGGGTGGAGTAGCATATAGAAAAAAAGAAAGTATAGAATATACTATAGCTCACAACCACACTATGGACATATCCTAGTCTTAGAATCAACTTTCGCAAAAATCTCTCAAACTCCTGACTGCCAATTCTAAGACTACGTATCCTATAGGCACACAACCATTAAATTAAATTTATTACATTATTTCATTCAATTTTTATTAGTTCCACTTTACGTTATTTAATTCTTTAAACAGTAATTAACCATTAACAATTCCACATTAAATTTCATCAGCATAACACCCAAATTACACGATCGCTTTAAAATTGAAACCTCATAATTTTATCCCCACAATCTCCAACCCCATGGGTTAACATCATTTAATAAATCATTCATTAACAACATTATTACTTTCCCCTATTCCTAGGAATTTCAGAAAAACATTCTATGCTACTAAAAACAAGGGGGATCATCATAGTGAGTAGATTAACAACCCATCAAGTCCTTTCCGTCTATATCTAGAGCGTAGACCCATCCTCCCTCTAAGAATCTAAACATGGAATTTACGTGGCATAAACCATGTGTATTCACCCCTTTCAGGAGAAGGGAAATAAAGACCAACTAGCTTGAGTAGTGGGGAAATTAAAGAAGATAAACAACCAATAAGAATAGGTACGAATCCAAAAATTCACATCCAACCCATTTCATCATCCCTAGTGTCCACCCCGATACCCATATGCATAAACTGATGCTTCTGGACACTCTAGCCCTAAACTAATGCCACAACTATTAGGCCTTCATGGCCCCACATATCACAACAGCCATCCAGACTCACATCACAACACAAGAAGCAGGAAAACAAAAATCATATCAATTGGGCTCTTGGACCTTAATCAAGAAAGAGGGTAACATAGAACCCTATAAGAAATTATCTTTTATCAAACTACATGTTCATTAATCCACCTTGGTTTAACAGATTTATTATCCATGGTTTATAAATTTTGGAACCCTAACCAGTAAGCTATCACAAATAATTAAGAAAGTTTTTTGCACCAATTTAATTAACATAAAATTGCACAAGAAGAACCAGATTCATTTACATACCTCTTTATCTTTATCCAAACAATTATCGATTTACTCTAGCTTTATGTTTTTTACTAGTTTCCATCAATAATGAAAAGATTTTTGAGATGGTATATGAGTATTCCATAATCTATAATACCAAATATAGGATCGAATATGTATAGATTAAATTCTAAAATATTAGACGGGGTGAATTGTACTTTTAAAAAATTCCTTTGGAACTTTTAAAGATGGTTATTTTTAACATGGTTAAACAAGATAATTCAAAAAACCTCTATGTTATAATAACTTGCTTGATTCTTGAAAAGTGATTCCAGAAATGAAACATAACAAAAGTTTACAAAAACTAATATTCTACCATAAAACGTATAGAATATAACTAAATCAGAGTAAAATTATAAGGAAGTATAGGATAATAATACTTTACTCAACAAAAAAATGCAGTGGAAAACTTGTGACAAGGAAAGTAACAAGTTGTAAGTCTTTTAACACAAAGAGAAGGGTATCCAACAACCTTGGATAAAGGTACCTTGATTTCTACATTCAAGAACATATGTCTTACCCACACCAGGGTAAGCCCTCGATACGAAGATCGGAGTATATCTTGCTATCCATGCATGTCCTCAACTATCAGGTAGTTGGCACCTCCCTCTTCCTCGGCCAGGAAGACCTCAACTTCAAGGTAGTCGACACCTCTATCTTTCTACCCCAAAAATCCCTCAACATCAAGGTAGTCGGCACCTCTATATTCCTATCCCCGGAAGACCTCAATTGTACACAGTAACAATATAAGTCACAGGAAGAAAAGCTGAACAAGTAGTTCAGTATGCACAATGCAATGAAAGTGTCTCTCTAGAAATCACTTCAACAACATGTGGTCTCTAGAGTCACATAACCTTCATGAGCTCTTTCAAATGAGGACCTATTTATTAGCAAAACTTCAACGGTCATCACCATCCTCCAATGGCCATATTTTTCCTTGAATTTCATAGGGACTGGTATACGTGTCACTCAAACAACAGTTAGTGAGTAACTGAAATCACATCATCGTATTATAACAAAACAGGTATAATCATAAACAAAATCTGATATTCAGAATGTATGTAAATGAATGTTCAAAGTCTAACCAAAAATTGAATTCGGAATCAAAAATTCAAGGATATTCGGATTCTATTTTCTAGATATTCAGAACCAGAATTCTATAGAATTCCAGAGTTTGAATTTCAAGGAAATTCAAAATCTGGATTCACTAATATTCTAAACCTGATCTTACAATGTTCGGAGTCCGAGTTCATGAGAATTCGAAGTCAGAACTCATAAGAGTTCGAAGTCTGAATTCAAAGAACATAAGAGTCAGAACATAGAAGAGTTCATATCCAGAATTTGTATTCAGAATTCGAAGTTAGATCTCAGTGAAGTTCGTAACTAGAATTCTGATTCAGAATTCGGAGTCAGAACTCAGTGAAGGTCTTAACCAGAATTCTGATTCAGAATTCAGAGTCAGAAATCAGTGATGTTCTTAACCATAAATCTGATTCAAAATTAGAAGTTAGAACTCAATGATGTTCGTAACTAGAATTCTGATTTAGAATTTGGACTCAGATCTCAGTGAAATCCGTAACCAAAATTCTGATTCAGAATTTCGAGTCCGAACTCAGTGAAGTTTGTAACTAGAATTCTGCTTCAGAATTTGGAGTCAGAACATAGAAGAGTTCATAACCAGAATTCTGAGAATTCGGATCCTAAAATAGATTGATTTGTATCTAGGTAATTATATGATTCCATGGTTTTGGTTTTAAACCGAATATTACACGTATGGAAAATATGATATGAGTGATGAAAACATGGTAAGGATATATTTCCTTGGGGATGTGAATTTTTCCTTATAGAAGTAAAACATAGGGAAAAAAGAGATTAACCTTAAGATAATGTGTTTGTGATTTTCAAAATAAGAAGGAATCTTAAAGTCATAAAGAAACCTTAATGACTCAACAATGTCCCCCTTTAATTAAGGAATGGAAAAGTCATAAGGAAAACCTTATTGACTCAACAATCTCCCCCTTTTTTGAAATCACATAAAACATTACGAAAAAGAATATAAAGACTTAGAAAATATTTTAATAAACATTGAAAATAAAACATATCTCCCTTTGTTCATGGACAATGATGAATACTACTAACTCCCTCTTAGGCTTTGGAACACTAAGGATGATATTCTAGATTTCCGGAATGAGAATTTTCATTTGAATGAGGAAATATTCATATTGAAAAAATCCCCCTTACATAGGAATATTTCTTCAATACTTATGAATCTTTTTCCTTCTCCACTTTAGAATTATTTTTCCATCTCCCCCATTGTAATTTTCAAAAAGAGTTTGAGGGAAAGGAAAAAAATGGTACCTAAAATATTAGTACAAACAACCAAACAAAACAAGCAACCAGAATTTCATTATAATTGGAAGAATTTGTACAAGGAAAGACATTAAAAAAAGACCAGATTGGGTCTATTTTTGTAATTTTTCCTTGGGTATTAGATTCATTATGATTTAGACTTTCTTCTTCAGACAATTTATCTAATTATTTTTCACCTTTCTCTTCACCCTTCTATTCATCCTTATATGGAGTGACAAGCTTCGAGGATTCACCTTCAAAAGATCGTAGTGACAATTTCTCGGATGGGGTTCCCTTGTCCAAATAATTTTCAACTTTCTTTATAAGATCATATGTGTTACCAATCCCTTATTATTCTTCTTCTTCTTCCACCTCTTCCTCTTCTTCCACTTCTTCAACATGTTTTTCATTAGCTTTTACCAGAGTGAATAAATTCTTCTTGGAGTCTCAGGTAATGGCTTTGTCATGAAAGATTATGGAACCAGAATATTCTCGGATGATACATTAGTATCCTACAAGAGGGATCACACATTCTCGGCCTCAGACATTTTCATCTTATGTTTCTTCTCTTTGGCTTGCTTCTCAAGCTCTTTAGCAGTTGATTCTTTCAAGGCCTTATCCTCAGTAGGATCCAAAATGAACTGTGGCTCCCCTTCTTTTCTATTCTTCTTATCCTCCCTCCATTTTTCTACAACCTCATCTGGGTAGGATTTTTGCCTCTTGGGTTTAGGAGGTACATATTGGAATTCCTTAGATTTAGGAGTTTTGTCCTCTACTTTCACTTCAATAAACTTTCTTTTCATTCTGGCCTTCTTTGGAGGTTCAGCATTTTCAGCATTTTCTAGAATGACTTCTACCTCTTCAACTGGAAGATCATAAAACTCTCCTGACTCCTTAGAAAAGCCCATATTAATTTTTTTCAATGTTTCATCACTTACATGAATATCTTTAAAATTTCTTGGCTTAAAACTGCAAGGGATCTTGAATGATTCAAGACACCGAACTATCAGATTCTTAAGTACGGTAGGATACATAATAATCTGAGATCCCAAATTCCCATTTTTGATATTCTCTATCGTAATGAGAATGTGCCTCATCAAATTGATTTTCCATAGATTTAACAAGAAATCCAAGATATAAATTTCACTATTTTATGGTGTCTTTATATCCTTATAATGGTACAAAAAAACATGAACCTGTAGCTGCAGGATCTGATTGTTGATAGATAAGTGAGGAATCTTTGTGGTCTTGACATCTGATTGTCCAATACATTCCAAAGCTATCAATTTAATAGAACTTCCTTGAACATACTGTAGTTTGTGAAAGAAAAACTCAGCTTCCCCTTCATTATATAACTCCACCAAGCTATCATCCTAGGTGTATGAGAGTTTATAAGTTTTTCCATAACTCTTGAAGGAGAATTTTTCTCTACCATATTCATTAAAGAAAGAAACTGACTCATAAAATTATATAAGAAATTCCAGATAAACCAAGTCTTGATTTCCTGGAATTTATATGCACACACTCTCCCATCCATTAAGCTCGATATTCATGGAAATAATAGAATCATATTTGAAAAATTTATGATGGACCAACCTTTACCTGTACACTTTCCAAGTTGAGATTGGATTCACAGTAGAAATATCTTGAGATGAGGTTTCTATGGACATTCAGATTGGAGGAAATCTAAGAGATTCGGAATGGGCTTAAGAAAGGGGGGCAGAAATTCAGCACGCGAGAGATTCAAAACCGATGTGGGACAACCCTTCAGGGGTCCTTTATATAGGTGATGGAAGTAACATTTCATCTTTCAAATACAATCTAAAGGTTGAGAAACCTTCTGATTTGATCTAATGGTTGATATGATAGCCGTCAAGGAAAATTGGGTAGGATCTGATCTTTTGATGATTTATTAAGAAAAAACTAGAATCCGAAAATTTAAAATAAAAAAGAAAATACCATCAATTAAATAATGACTACGAAAATTTAAGAATTAAATCATAGATTTCAGTTTTCAAGGATTATTATTCATAATATGTGATATTCGTCTTGAATAACTTTATATTAAAATAAATTTGACTACGAAAACTAATTACAAAAAAACTGAGGTTGAAAATTTTATTAAAATTTTTTGAGAACCAAAATTCCACTACGAAAAGTTTGAGTATGAAAAATTTCATTAGGAAAATTTCGAGAATGAAAAATTCCCATTACCAAAATTTGAGGTGCGAAAATATACATTACGAAAATTTTGAATAAATAACTATGAAAATTGTCATTATGAAAATTTGAAAAACTAACTATGAAAATTTTCATTATGAAAAATTGAAAAACTAACTACGAAAATTTTCATTACAATGATTTGAAAAACTAACTATGAAAATTTTCATTACGAAAAATTAGAAAAACTATCTACGAAAATTTTCATTATGAAAATTTGAATAACTAACTACGAAAAGATTCATTACAAAAATTTGAAAAACTAACAAAGAAAATGTTCTTATGAAAATTTGAAAAACTAACTATGAAAATTTTCATTACAAAAAAATTGAAAAACTAATTACGCAAATTTTCATTAAGAATATTTGAAAAACTAACTACGAAAATTTTTATTACGAAAAATTTGAAAAACTGACAACAAAAATTTTTATTATGAGAAATTTGAAACCCAACTACGAAAATTTTCATTAAGAAAATTTTGAAAAACTTACTACGAAAAATATGATACAATTTAATAATAGATTTACCCCCCCCCCCCTTTGAAAATGAGTTTATTATTGTATGGAGATTGGTTCAATAGGAAGTTAATCAAGGAGGATTACCTTATGGTTATCATTACTAACTTCTGTTTAATGTTTTCAAATCTATTGGAAGTTAACGATTTTTTGAAAATATCAACAAGTTGATCTTGCGTTCCGATAAATTGAAGAATGATATATCATTTTTATCCGTGATCCCTAAGAAAGTTATGCCTAATATCTATGTTTTCTTCATGAGAGTGATGTCTGTGGTTTTATTAAGGGAAATGGCACTTGTATTATCCCACAAAATATGTGTTTTGGTAAAACAGATACCATGTTCTGTGAGTGTGTGTTGCATCCCGAACACATGGGCACAACAACTTCCAGCTGCTACATATTGAACATTAGCAGTGGAAAGTGCTACTGAGTTTTTCTTCTTGCAAGACCAAGAAACCAATGAGTATCCTATGAAATGACAAGTTCCGGATGTACTCTTTTTATCCATTAGACATCATTCAATGTCTGAATCTGAAAAACGTTTTAAAACAGAATCATTTCCAGAAGTATAAAGGAGTCTCAAATCTATGGTTCCCTTTAAGTAGCAAAAAATTATCTTCACTTCCTTTAAATGAGATTCCATGGGATTGGATTGATATATTTCATATAAGCATAATGAAAACATTAAGTCTGGATGAATAGCTATTAAGTAAAGTAGACTTCCTATCACACCTCTAAAAGATGTTTGATCTACTGGTTTCCTAGCATCATCAAGATCAAGTGTGTTTGAGGTACCGATGGGAGTACATATACTATTAGTGTTGTCATATCCATACATTTTAAAATGATATTTAATATACTTAGGTTGGGATATATATATTCTTTCTGGCTTTTGAGAAATTTGAAAACCAAGGAAAATGTTAACTCACCCATCACACTCATTTCAAACTCAGCTTTCATTAGATCCACAAAAGAATCAGTTAAAGATTGCTCAGTTGAACCAAATATAATGTCATTAACATAAATTTGAACAGTCAAAACATTTTTCTTATCGTTCTTTATGAAAGGGGTTGGATCCGCATTTCCCTTAACATAGTTATTTTGAAGCAAAAATCATATAAGTCTATCATACCATGCTCGAGGGGCTTGTTTAAGTCCATACAATGCTTTGGTTAGTCTAAAAACATGATCAAGATTTTTTGTATCTTAAAAGACAGTATGTTGTTCAAACAAAACATCCTCTTAAACATAAAAATTAAGGAATGCAAATTTCACATCCATTTGAAATAGTTTGAAATTGAAGAATTTTGCAAAGGCATGTAAAATATGAATAGATTCAAGTCTAGCTACTGGAGCATAGGATTTTTCGTAGTGTATTTGTTCTTGTTGATTACAGCATTTAACAACTAATCTAGCTTTATTTCAAACAGTGATTACATTTTCATCACACTTATTTCTGAAGACCCATTTTACACCAATAACAGAAGTTTCCTTAGGTCTTTTAACCAAGGTCCAGAATTTATTACTTTAGAATCATTTAGATCATCTTGAATGGATTTAATCCAATCATTATCACCTAATGATTCATCGGTTCTTTTTGGTTATTTTTGGGAAAGGAATGGTAGATGTTATATATCATTTCATAATGAACTTATAGTCCTTACTGTGTGATTGACATCACCATTGATACTATAACTGGGTTGATTCTTGATAAACGATTGATTTGGATTTTGTAAAACCTCTTTATCAACATAGGGTAGGAAATCATCTAAGGTTAATGTTTCAGTTGTATATTCTTGAACATTTTCCTTATCAGAAAGATCTTATGTTAATGGTTGATAATCAGTTTTTGGAAACACATCTGATGATGTAGGTTGGGTTTGTTTAAAAACAAAAGGACTAGTTAATCAAATTTGAAATGCACTGTCTCTTCCAAAGTACAGGTGTTTTTATTGAAATATCTATAAGCCTTAGAAGCTGTGGAGTATCCTAAGAAAAAAATTTCATCAGATTTTTTTGCAAATTCATGTAGATTATCTTTAGTATTCATAATGAATACATTGAAACCAAAAACCATAAAGTAGGAATGTCTAGATTTTCCACTATTCCATTACCCGTAAAAAGTTTTATTAAGAAAATGTCTAATCAAAACACGATTTATAGTATAAAAATCAGTACTTAAAGCTTCACCCCAAAAATGTTTGGCTACAGAATACTCACTCAACATGGTTCTAGTTATCTCTTGAATAATTTTACTTCTACATTCAACAACACCATTCTGTTGAGGTAATCAGGGTGCTGAGAAGTTGTGATTAATACCTTTTCTACTACAAAAAGTTTCAGAATTAGAATTTTTAAATTCTCTACCATGATCACTATAAATAGTTTTCAATGGTAGATATTTCTCATATTTCACATGGGCTCAAAAACTTTTGAAATAAGAGAAGGCTTCAGAATTATTTGCTATAAAATAGACCCATGTAAAGCTACTGTAATAATCAACCAAGAAAAATACATATTACATGCCACCAATGCTTCCAGTTTGTGTTGGAAAAAATATATCCATATTCACTAGTTGTAATGAATCAGTTGTTGAGACTTCACCGACTGATTTAAAACATGATTTATGATTCTTTCCATATTGACAAGGGCCACAAACATTTGAAAAATCAAATCTAATCTCCAGTATATCCTTAACTAATATTTTCATAGAATGTTTTCATAAGTTCCTAAGGTTGCAGTGACCTAACTTTCTATGCCACAACCAAGAGTGATCTTCCATTGCACTAAATCAAGGTATGTCTTGGCTCCTATGGTCTTCTATATTTAGTTTGTAAACATTCTCTTGCCTATGGGGAGAAAGAATAAACTCTTCCTTGGAATTGTGTACTAAGTACCTGTCATTCCTAAAATTCACAAGGTAGCTTTCACCACATATTTGGATTATTCTAATGAGGTTGTAATTAATACCCTTAACAAATAAAACATTTGAAATCAATGTTTTCCAAGAATAACGATGTTATCCATACTAATAATTTCTCCCTGACCATTATCTCCAAAAGTTACTTTTACTATTTTCGTCTTGATAATCATTTCAAAATAGTTTTTGTTACCAGTCATATGCCGGGAACATCCTCTATCCATGTACCATGTATTTATGTTGGTACTTTCCCTATTTTTCAGAAAAAAAATAATTAGACTTTTGGAATCCAAACATTCTTGGATCCAGATATTTCAGAAGTAAAAATTTTAGGCACCCACATCTTCTTAGAAAAATATTCTTTATGAAATCCTAAAGACTGGGTTTTATTTAGAGAAAAATTATTTTCCCAATATCAACCACACTAACACTTAGTACAGAATGGAGAACTTTGAGGAACAAAGTTATTGTTTCTGAAAATTGGTTTAGAACCAGTATAACCAAAACCAGAACTATTCCATAGATGTCGAATTTGAGAATTCATTTTTTCAAAATTTTATTTACCTATGGTAATGTTTGAAAAACACTTACTCAAGGAAAATATTTCAGATTTGAGTTTGATAACCAAGTTCTTGTCTTCAAAAACATTTCAATTTGAACTACAGCTGGGCTCGAAAACATTTTTCTTAGAAATTCTATTTTCTAGATCATTTGAAACTGTATTCTTCTCAGAACTTACTTCCTCATGATTTTTTGAAATACATTCAAAATCATCATTTTTCTTTTCAATATCTTTTTAAAGATTTGATATTTTCTTAGTAAGAATAGTATTCCTAGATTTTTCCTTATCATGTTTTTTCATAAGTTTTGAATTTTAAATATCAAGGTGTTTGGAAAACCTAGAAACATTTTTATAGGAAGGTAAAGTATTATATTCTTCCAAAGAAGATTCATCATATGATGAGTTATAGTATTTAATATCATTATCATTCAAAGAAACATTGGTCATTGATTCAGCCTTATATACCTTAGCCATTAAGAAATTATTTTGAATAGGTATTCTTGCTATTAGTCTGGATTATTCTTCCCAAGAGATTCATAATCTGAAGATTCATCTGATGAATCTCCACCACTGGATCTCCAGGTGCCATTATCTTTTAGGACATTACTAGCTTTAGTCTTTTAATCCTTCTTCCTGTTTTTCTCTGAATTCCATTCCTTTCGTTCTTTTCTATTGAGCATAATACAATAAGTTCTTATATGTCCATCTCTCATTCATTCGTAAACTGTAACTTCAGAATCTCTCTTATCATTCCTTTGCTTTTTCATAATTCTAGATTGAATGTTCCTTTGTCCAGCTATCTTGTTCATCCTTCGAGAAATATTTTCTAATTCATTTTTTGAGGATTCACTTCCACTAGATTCTTATTGGATAACATCTCTCATAGTTTTGGATATAGTAACTCTCTCAGGAGTCTTGGATTTCATATGGTTGGAAGTTGTAGTAAAAGCAACACTGCCATTTCCATTCTTCTTCATTATGTTATCAGCATCTCTCTTAATTCTAGTCTCATGTTGAAGAAGCGTTCCAAACTGCTCATCTAAGGAAATCTGAATAACCTTTCTATTCACATAAATAATAGTTCTCTTAGATTCCCATTCATTGGGCATGATGTCTGTGATCTTATCAATAATAGCTTCATCATTTAATCTTTTCTCACCAATTGATTGAAAACTATTCACAATATTCATGAATCTTTGTTTCACCATACATATGGGTTCTCCATAAGGAAATAAAAAACCATTATATTCAGCTCTAAGCATGGCTCTTCTAGTTTCAATTACTTTGAAAGTTCCAAAGTGAGTATATTAAAGTTTATTCCATATATAAATTTCTATTCACAATATTAAATTTGGCTATATATGTTTCTACACATGGAACAAAGCAGAGTATTGCGTACCTTATAATTCAGTTGATATTCCAGATTTTCTTGATTGGTAAATGTACTAACTTCTTTGTCTGGAATTTAATATCCTATAGAAAGGATAACAAAATTATCAACACCCGTATTGATACTGAAAATCATCATTCGATCTCTCCAATATTCGTAATCATTTCCATCAAAGATAGGTGGTCTGGTTGGATTGTGATTGTCTATGGAACCAACATTGATTCCTGCTATATTTAAGAAAAGTCTTTCCATAAAAAAACATGTTAACAGAAAAGGTTTCTAAACGAGGAATATAATCCACAGCAAGAAATATATAGAACAAGAGTATATCTAAGAAAAATTAATCCGAACTATATGAGTCCGAAAAAGATTTTCCAAAAAAGTGAATATGGATGTTCAATTCCTAGAACTCTCTTCGGAATCTAATCGTGAGATTAATTCAGATTATAAAAATCATCTGATACCAATTGTTGAGATGGTATATGAGTATGATATATTCTAAAATACCCACTGTAGGATCGAATATGTAAATATGAGATTCTCAAATACAAGAGGGGGTGAATTGTACTTTTAAAAAATTTATTTGGAACTTTTAAAGAAGGTTATGTTTAACAAGGTTAAACAAGATAATTCACAAAAGCTATAAGTTCTAATAACTTGCATAATTCCAGAAAAGTGATTCCAGAAATGAAACTTTACAAAAGATTACAAGAACAAATATTCTACCTTAAAGCATATAGGACATAACTAAATCAAAGTACAAGTATAAGGAAGTATAAGATAGTTATACTTTCTTCAAGAATACAAATGCAGTGGAAAACTTGTGACAAGGAATGTAACGGCCCGACCCCAGTTTCCCAGAGTCGGTGCATTATTGTGTGACATTGGCATGATCACAATGATCAGGTCTCAAAAGACCTATTAGTTTAGTAGCCTTGGAAACACTAGATACATTCATAAATTTTACATTACATCATAAAGTGAAAAATCACAATAACATAGTCTCCATAGTCCACACTTCTATCTCCTTCAGACTATCCTCGTAGGTCAGTCATAAAATATTTCTTTACATCCTAGGAAAAATAAAACATTGAATGGGGTGAGATTGGATGCTCAGTAAGGATAACAATATAGTGGAAGCTTTCAAAAATGAACATAATCATTTAAGGCAATGTATAACTAAAACAAAAGCCTTTTAAACTTGAAAATCAACATTATATGGCAAAAGTAATATGAAATAATGCCATTTACTTATTCCCATGGATATTCTACTGGTCGAATAATCACATGTAATATCAATAACCACATTCATAATAATGGAATGCATAATGTCAGACTATCATAAGCACATAGCCAAAGCCTCGTGCCAAGTCTACAAATACGATTTTGTCAAGGCCTCGTGCCAAGACACTAGTTTGTCTCATGAGACCTACCGATGCATCGAGGAGCTATAGCGAGCTCCACCCGTCACTTATTAAGTTCAATGCATTACTCATATAAACAAGTTTAAATATATCATAAACCATAACATAATCGTATCACAGAAAACATGCATAAAGGAAACATAACATTTCCACATTTCAATCACAATATATCAACAAAACACATTGATATAATAAATAAACACTTTCAAAACCATTTTCAATACCAAAATGAAAGAAAATTAAAAGTTGGTATTTATTTTTCATTTAAAAAAGTTATAGCTTGTAGAGGAAGCCAAAACTCAAAAAATAGTCACGGCGGCGGAGAAGTCGTTGTCATCACATATGTAAGAAAAAACATTTCTTTTGTCGGTCAGTAAAAATGCTTCGTATAAAAATATTCCTTTTGAATAAATGTAAAAGTCAAAGGGGATTATACACCGTATAAAATAAAGTTGTGTATAAAACAAAATATGCCTCAATGAAAGGAGATTGAGACGATGCCCCTTACAATGATCATTTTTTTAAATAAAATAAATCTATTATGTTTGTTCACTATAAGTACACATAAATAATGTAAAAATACAAGATAGGACATAATAATATCATGATATAATTTGAAAGTAGGGGATTAACCCAAATAATGTAAATTGGGTTAAGAAGTTCCCTTACAATGATCATTTTTTAAATAAAATATATCTATTATGTGTATTCACTATATGTACACATAATGAAATCAAAAATACAAGATATTACATAATAATATAATGACATAATTTGAAATTAGAAGATTAACCCAAAGAATAGAAATTGGGTTAAGAAGTTCTCTTACCTCGTGTTCGACTTGACTCGACCGTTCTTTAACATCCTGAATAATAAAATAGAGTTAATTTATAATTCCTTAATAACCATTTTCGAGTTTATTATTCCTTTAATATCACTTATTACTATGTTATGAATATTATGTAATTATTTATGTTAATAACCGTCGTTTTGTCGATCTTTGGTACTTGAGTCAAAAATAAACTTATTATAATTACCAGTTGTTCATGTGGTAAAATATCCATTATATCCAGAATTCTATTCATGATGTAGGTATCATATATATCATATATATCCAGTATATACATTCATTCATAATATTACGTAACATTTAGAGGTAAGAAATGAAATGCACAGGTCATGGAGATGGTAAGCCGTACGTACGCATGAACACTACTTTCATTTCTCTTTCATATTTAATGGAATGAAATAATAATTATATAAAGGTGTGTTATAATTCCAGTATAATATCATATAGAATATCATTTACTCCAGACTTTATAAATCCCACATATGGCATTAACGATTCAAATCACTTTGAGGGGGCGGTAGTCCGCACTTCCTAAAATGAAATTATCGCGTTTACCCATTATGGAAATCATAAAGGTATGCCATAAATGAGAAATACATAAGCATAAGGAATGCATAAACATAATATATATCATATATAGAAATATTTTCATCTTAATGGCCACCATTATAAGTGTTAAAATAATATTGAACAATCATCGTTTCGTGAGGCAGTATTTCACAACCCACAGAAATAGTATGTTCATTAACCATTAGACGAAGGTGTGTGTAAGTTTAAATAAAATACATCTCATAACAACATACTCGTATAATGAATATACTTGTGGTTTTACAAAATAAAGGAATAAAAAGTGTTTAAGGGATTAGAGAAGCAAAATAAAACAAAATAACAGAAGAGAAGACATTCCATTAAAATCGGGTAACTCTTTTTGATTTGAGCCAAATGATTCCATGGGAAGACTTCTGCCCAATGTGAGGATTCTAGGAGTAATAGAGGGAATTTGAGAGAGTATTTGGGCCGAGTTTGGCCGAGAAAAATGGCTTGATGGTGTGAATAAGGTGGTAGTGGTGGGGGGATTTTATAAGTGGAGAGGATGGGCACTCTTGGAAAGTCATGAAATGTTACTTTATTATATAATGAGTTTCGGATTTTAATGGTCCCACGCTTATATATTTCGAGGATATGGTGATAAGTTTTCGAAATATACTCATACAATAGGTTTTTGACAAGTGTAAGTATAATATTTTATATTATCTTTTCATTTTATTTAAATCGTTAATTAATCAGGTAATCGTTGCATCATAATGGTGTCATAAATAATTTAATTTATTTAATGTCTAAAAATTATAAAAGACATATCATGATGTAGGAAATATTTTTATATTTCTAATTAATATTTATAGTCAAATATCTATCTTATATAACCCCAGGTAATAATTGTTTTAGTAGAACAACTCATGTTTGTGACAATTTTATTTTTACTTTAAATAAAAAGTTATTATTGACATTTTCTTACCCGAGTGTCTCCATGGGGTCCCCAGGTTGACCCATGGATTGTATTGGTCGTCCATGACTCATCCAATAGGGGTAGGACATGTTTCAAGGTCATTTCATATTATTATAACATTATCATTACCTTAAATTTCACTTATTATCTTTAATCGGGATTAATTAAACTTAAAAGATACTATTCACCAAAAAATAATTTCAATCCCATTGAACCACATTTTAATTCCTAATGAAAACCATGTATGTAGGATTTTTGAAAAAAAAATCAAAAAAGTGGTAATGTTTCATTTAAACGAAAAATCAGTTTTTTTAACTACCACTTAGTGGTTTCACTATTCATCAAAAATTGAAGTTTTTCAGAACAATTCCAAAATTCCACCCTAAGATATAATTGATATTCCAAATTCAAAAATGATGTCTATTTTAAAAAATTCCAAAAATATAAGTTCGATTGATTAATTTTATAATTAATTCCCGGGGTCACAACAAATAGCGTGTTATTAAGAAACAATATATATCAAAAGATTGACAACTATTTATGTCCAATTTCAAAGTGGAATTAATTATAATGACCACCAATGGCTAAAATGTTAAAAATATATTCTAATTATACTTTAAAACCACTCAATATTATAATTTATTACTATAAATTATTTTGATTAAAAAAGTTGTTTTTTAGTATTTAACACTGTTCATAAAAAAATTGGAAGTTCTCAGAAAATTACAAAAAATTAAACTTAGGATAATTTCGATATTCCGAATACAAAAATGAAGTCCATTTTGAAATATAAATTTTATATAATTTCAAAAAGTGTGTATTACTATTCATAACTACTACTTTTATTGGTCGCGGTGTGTTAGAACTCGAGGTTGTGTATAACACATGCTTCTCTATTATTCAAAGAGGAGAGTACCATGGAAGCTTGGGGTGTTACATTCTCCCCTCCTTCAATAAATTTCATCCCCACGATTTAAAATTTTTCTTTGAAAATAAAAGGATGAAAAATGAAAATACCTTTGTGGAAAACTCACATCAGAAATATGGTTAATAAAAATATAACTTTTAAAATATTGAACGATAAGTACAAAGGCCACCTGAGATAGCCCATACTATGATTCTATGAAAATATGGATATGGAGGAAAAAAAATCACCAAGGTTTGATGGATAGCTGTAGAAAATAGGATTAAGAGAAAGTTAACCCTAAGAAAATCAAAAACTTGTCATTGTTTAAATGGTCATTGAATACCCAGTTGGAAAAGTTAACCGACAATGTTTTTGTTTTAAGTTACCTTTCATAAATTTGAGAAATTTATTTAGGAGATTTACCAAGAATGTATGTAAATATACTTTCTTGTCATGTAGACTTTTATTCATTAATAAATTTTTACAACAAACCCATCTTTCACTGCAAAAGGTAATAAAACTCAAAAATATTATATTTATCCTAATCGTACAAGGTTCAAAATATTAACACATACCATATAGATTAAGAAAACTATTTTTTAATAACCAGGTACTTCCTATAGGCTAGTGGTAGGTAATAAAGTCATGTTACACTATTATTGTGGGTTCGATTCCTACGGCTTTGTCCGACGCGACGAGTTATCCCCCAACCTGCAGGTTGTCCTTTTCCAAAAACTATAGTATTATAATATTCCAAAAATAATCGTCATAAATGTTTTAACCATAATCAATACTATCCAAATTTCAACTTAATCCATTACATCCTTTATAGTTATCCAAAATACCTTCGTCCATACTTTCTCTAAAAGGTGCTTAAATTCCAAACTCAATTGTAACATTAGATTCCCCAAATAAAGTAAAGTTTCTCTTATTGTCACATAATAAAAATATGATTACCTTCATCATATTAAAACCTTAATGGAAACAACAAGTACTACAGTAAAATCCTTATATATATCACATTATTATTATAACCAGAATATAATACTTGTTTCCAAAAGCACCAATACATTAATTATTCCACTTCAACTGTAGTAACATCATAAGATTGTCCTTGATACCTTGGCCTTTTTTTAGGTAAGGTTCTCTGACTCTTAGGAAATTAATTTGCATAATTCCCCATTTTCCCTACAATTGTAGCATTCAGCATTGATAGCCACTTTCTTTCCCTTGCAATCACGGGCCTGGTGACCATTTTCTCCACATTTATAACAAACTCCCATTCATTTTAGGCATGTAACGGGGTGATTCTTCCCACAATTATCGCATAATGGAAAATCCTTATTTCCCTTTTTCCATTTATCTGTCTCTTGTTCCACCATTATCTTCTTCTCTTGCTATACTTTATTGTCATATGATTTAGTGAATTACTTTTCTGTCTTGATAGCACACGATACTATATCTTCGTATGACGAGAAATATTGTGAGACTAAGTCTTGATGGAGAAATGGTTTTAACCCATCAATGAAACGACCAATCTTACTTATTGGGTTACGTATATAATCTGCTACATGCCTTGCTAACCATTTAAAGTTAGCCTCATACTTTGGGACATTCTCATCCTCCTTTTGTCTCAGACTCAGAAATTTCCTTTCCATATCTGCTCGATGTTCACGAGGGAAGTATTTTTCAAAGAAAATCACTTTCAACTCCCTCCATTCCATATTTGATAATTCATCATCTTCATTTTTATTTTGAATCAGTAACCCCCATTGATCCGCAACTCCAGTGAGGCGGTAAACCGCAATGATGACCTTCTCCCTTTCGCTACTCCCCAACGCATGGAATATATTCTATAAGGAGATTATCCATTGCTCAGATACTAATGGATTTGTACCCCCATTAAATGATGGTGGTTTTTTCCTCATGAAGCGGTCTAAAATAGATCCTCCACATTGCAGATCAGGGTGCTCCATACGAGTAAGGTTATTATTCATAACCTGAGTGAGTTGTCCCAGTATGGTGATAAAGTGATCAACACCAGTTGTATCACCAGCTCCACTATAATTATGTTGAGAAGGAGGGAAATCCCTATATGGAGTGCGTGCATTGATACAGTTTCCATTCCTCTAACTAGGCACCATTTCTAAATAATGGCATAATCTAGATTAGTTTATAAATCAAAATACATAATTACAAACTTGCAAAACACTTAACATAAATTTAACTATTTATGGATATAATCCATAATCATAATAAATGTTTTCATTGTGGAAGTATATACTCATAACCCTTCATAGTGGTTTGTAAAGAAACTGAGAATTATCCTAAACATATCCCCCGAGAGTGCCGTAACCAAGAGTACAGCAAGGCCTGTTGTCGTGCACCAGTTCCCGTTCGAGTCTAGCTCAAAGCGTTGTTTTCACGTTTTACCCCTAGGTACATCTATTCCAGAGCCACCTCTACCTTCTTGTATCCAGACAGGGATTTATTTCTTGGAAAACTCACAAAATCTCTATAATACCAAAATTATAGGGAGTTCTTCTATACTAATCCTCAATGTATATCTTAGGGCTATGTTCTCTAATAAGATTTTATCTCAATCTAGCTTCCAAGGTTAGTACTAAACTGCCTCTTATATCAACTGTAATGCCCCGACCCCAGTTACCCAGAGTTGGTGCATTATTGTGTAACATTGGCATGATCACAAAGATCATGTCTCGAAAGACCGATTAGTTTAGTAGCCTTGGAAACACTACATACATTCATAAATGTTACATTACATCATACAGTGAAAAATCACAATAACATAGTATCCATAGTCCACACTTATATCCCCTTCAGACTATCCCCGTAGGTTAGTCATAAAATATTTCTTCACATCCTAGGAAAAATAATACATTGAAAGGGTTGAGCTCAGATGCTCAGTAAGGATAACAATATAGCGGAAGCTTTCATAAATAAACATAAACATTTAAGGCAATGTATAACTAAAACAAAATCTTTTTAAACATGAACTTCAACATAATATGGAAAAAGTAAAATGAAATAATTCCATTTACTTATTCACATGGATATTCTACTGGTCGAATAATCACATTCAATATCAATAACCACTTTCATAATGATGGAATGCATAATGCCAGACTACCATAACCACGCAGCCAAGGCCTCGTGCCAGGACTACAAATAAGATTTGGTCAAGGGCTCGTGCCAAGACACTAGTTTGTCTCATGAGACATGCTGATGCATCAAGGATCTATAGCGGGATCCACCCGTCACATATTAAGTCCAATTAATTCCTCATATGAAAAGTTTTAAACATATCATAAACTATAACATAATCGTATCACATAAATCATGCATAAAGGAAACATAACATTTCCACATTTCAATCACAAGATATCAACAAAACACATTGATATAATAAAAAAACACTTTCAAAACCATTTTCAATACAAAAATAAAAGAAAATTAAAACTTGGTTTTTATTTTTCATTAAAAAAAAGTTATAGCTTGTAGAGGAAGCCGAAACTCAAATAATGGTTACGGCGGCGGAGAAGTCATTGTCGCCGCATACGTAAGACCAAACATTCCTTTTTTCGGTTAGTAAAAACGATTCGTATAAAAATATTCCTTTTGATTAAATGTAAAAGTCAAAGGGGTTTTTACACCTTATAAAATAAAGTTATGTATAAAACAAAATATGCCTCAATGAAAGGAGATTGAGACGAAGTCCCTTACAAAGATCATTTTTTTAAATAAAATAAATCTATTATGTGTATTCTTTATAAATACACATAAAGAAAGTACAAATACAAGATAGGACATAATAATATCATGACATAATTTTAAAGTAGGAGATTAACCCAAAGAATGGAAATTACGTTAAGAAGTTCCCTTACAAAGATAATTTTTTAAAATAAAATAGATCTATTATGTGTATTCACTATATGTACAATAAAGAAAGCACAAATATAAGATATGACATAATAATATCATGACATAATTTTAAAGTAGATGATTAACCCAAATAATAGAAATTGGGTTAAGAAGTTCCCTTACCCCGTGTCCGACTTGACTCGACCATTCTTTAACCTCCTGAATAATAAACTAGAGTTAATTTATAATTTCTTAAGAACCTTTTTCGAGTTTATTATTCCTTTAATATCACTTATTACCATGTTATGAACATTATTTAATTATTTATTTTAATAACGGTCGTTTTTATTATCTTTGGTACTTGAGTCAAAAATAAATTTATTATAATTAAAAGAATATTGAATAATCATCGTTTCATGAGGCATTATTTCGCCACTCACAGAAACAGTATGTTCTTCAACCATTAGAAGAAGGTGTGTGTAAGTGTAAATCAAATCCTTCTCATAACAACATCCTAGTATATTTAATATACTGGTTTTTTTACAAAATAAAGGAATTAAAAGTTTTTTAAGGGGTTGGATAAGAAAAATAAAACAAAATAACATAATAGAAGACATTACCTTAAAATCGGGTAACTCATTTTGATTTGAGCCAAAAGCTTCCTTGGGAAGACTTCTGCCCAATGTGAGGATTCTAGGAGTAAGAGAGTGAAGTTGAGAGAGTATTTGGGCCAAGGTTGGCCGAGCCAAATGCCTTGAAGGTGTAAATATGGTGGTGGTGGTGGGGGCCTTTTATAAGAGGAGAGGAGCGGCACTCTTGGAAAGTCATGAAATGTTACGTTATTATATAATGAGTTTCGAATTTTAAAGGTCCCAAAATTATATATTTCAAGGATAAGGTGATAATGGTTCGAAAGATACTCACCCATTAGGTTTTTGAAAAGTTTAAGTATTATATTTTACATTATCGTTTCCGTTTATTTATATCGTTAAATAATGAGGTAATCGGTGCATCATCATGGTGTCATAAATAATTTAATTTATTTAATGTCTAAAAATTATAAAAAAAATATCATGATGTATGAAATCTTTTTATATTTCTAATGAATATTTATAGTCTAACATTTAACTTATATAACCTTAGGTAATAATTTTTTTAGTAAAACAACTCATGTTTGTGACAATTTTATTTTTACTTTAAATAAAAAGTTATTATTGTCATTTTCTTACCCAAGTTGCTCCATGGGATCCCCAAGTTGACCCATGGATTTTCTGGGTCGGCCATGACTCATCCAATAGGGGTAGGACATGTGTCAAGGTCATTTCATATTATTATAACACTATCTTTACCTTAAATTTCTCTAATTAACTTTAATCGCGATTAATTAAACTTAAAAGTTACTATTCACCAAAAAATTATTTTAATCCCATTGTACTACATTTTACTTCCTAATGACAACCATGTATGTCGGATTTTTGAAAATCAAATCACAAAAGTGGTAATGTTTCATTTAAATGAAAAATCAGTTTTTTTAACTACCACTTAATGGTTTCACTATTCATAAAAAATTGAAGTTTTTCAGAACAATGCCAAAATTCCACCCTAAGCTATCATTGATATTCCGAATTCAAAAATGATGTCTATTTTACATAATTCATAAAATATAAGTTGGATTGATTAATTTTATAATTAATTCCCGATGTCACAACAAATAACTTGTTTTTAAGAAACAATATATATCAAAAGATTGACAATTGTTTATGTCCAATTTCAGAGTGAAATTAATTATAATGAACACCATTGGATAAAATGGTAAAAATATATTCTAATTATACTTTAAAACCACTCAATAGTATAATTTATCACTATAAATTATTTTGAACAAAAAAGTAGGTTTTTAGTATTTTTCACTATTCATCAAAAAATTGGAAGTTCTCAGAAAATTACAAAAAATTCAACTTAGGATAATTTCGATATTCCAAATAAAAAAATGAAGACCATTTTGAAATATAAAATTTATATAATTTTAAAAAGTCTGTATTAATATTCACAACTTCTACTTTTATTGGTCGCAGTGTTTTAGAACTCGAGGTTGCGTATAACACACGCTGCTCTATTATTCAAAGAGAGCGTACCATGGAGGCTTGGGGTGTTACAAGGAATGTAACAAGTAGTAAGTCTTTTAATCAAAATAAAAGGGTATCCAACAACCTTGGATAAAGGTCCCTTGATTTATACTTTCAAGAAATTCTATCTTACCCACACCATGGTAAGCCCTCGATATGAAGATCAGAGTCTGTCTTGCTATCCCCGCAAGCCCTCAACAATCGGGTAGTAGGAACCTCTGTCTTCCTCAGCAAGGAAGACATAAACTTCAAGGTAGTCGGAACCTCTGTCTTTCTATCCCTGGAGGTCCTCAACTTCATGGTAGTCAGCAAATCTGCCTTCCTATCTCTGGAATCCCACGATTGTACTTAGAAACAATCAGAGTCGCATGAAGCAAATCTAAACAAGTAGTTCAGTACACAAAAAGCAATGAGAGTCTCTCTATAGAAATCACTTCAACGTCATGTGGTCTCTAGAGTCATAGAACCGTCATGATCTCTTTCAAATGAGCTTCTATTTACAGGAACGACTTTAATGGTCTTCTCCCTCCTCCAACGGTCATATTTTTCCTTGAATTTTTGAGGGACCCGTATATGTGTCACTCAAACAACGGTTAGTGATTAACTGAAAGAACGACATTGTTTCATAACTAAATAGGTGTAAGAATAACCAAAATATTATATTAGGAATGTAAGTAAATGAAATTTCATAGTCTAACCAAAAATTGAATTCAGAGTATAAAATACCAGGATATTCGGATTTTGTTTTCTAGGAATTAGGAACCTGAATTCTAAAGAATTATGGAGTCTCAATTTCAAGGAAATTGGAAATCTGGATTCACAAGTATTAAGAACTTGAACATACAATGTTCAGGGTCGGTCTTCATGAGAATTCGGGGTCATTACTCATAAGAGTTCAGAGTCTGAATGCAGAGAACATCAAAGTCAGAACATAGATAAGTTTGTATCCAGAATTCATATTCAGAATTCGGAGATTGATCTTAGTGAAGTTTGTAACCAGATTTTCGATTCAGAATTTTTAGTCACAACTCAGTGAAGTTCATAATCAGAATTCTGAATCAGAATTCGGAGTCAGAACTCAGGGAAGTTCGTAACTAAAATTATGATTCAGAATTCAGAGTCAGAACTCAGTGAAGTTCGTAACCAGAATTCTGATTCATAATTTGGAGTCAAATATTAGTGAATTTTGTAACCAGAATTCTGATTCAGAATTCAGAGTCAGAACTCAGTGAAGTTTTTAACTAGAATTTTGATTAAGAATTCAGAGACAGAACTCAGAAGAGTTCGTAACCAGAATTCTGAGAATTCTGATCCTCAAACAAAATGATTTATATCTATGTAACTTTAGGATTCTATTGTTTTGGTTTCAAACCGAAATTTACACGTTGTGAAAATATAATATGAGTGATGAAAACATGGTAAGGATAAATTTCCATGGGGAAGGGAATTTTTCCTTATATAAGTAAAATAATAGGAAAAGGAGATTTTCTTTAAGATAAGGTGTTTGTGATTTTCAGAACAAGAAGGAATGGTAAATTCAGAAGGAAACCTTAATGACTCAACAAACTCCCCCTTGAAAGAAGGAATGTAAAATTCATAAGGAAAAATTTATTAGTCCAAAAATAATAAAAAACACAAACATAGATATCACACTATCAAGCAAAACAACATGCAATAACTTACGATTGATCTCCTCCACTGTGGCAATTGTATCCACCTGAGGATGTAGAGACACCACCACACTGGTAAACACCCATGAAAATACCATCAGAAACATAGAGATAGAATTCCACGAAAGGGAGAGGTAAAATGGCTGGAGATGAACCCAAAATATTGATCATAGAACATACCTTATATCTAAGATTGATCGTTACTTCTTAGTTGCATCAAAATAGAGGGGAACCAATCCTTGGAGGAAATTTTTATTGTGCAACTCTTATGGTATGTAATAGAAGGTTCATGCATATACCATCCAATAAAAAATTATAAGAACTAGTGAAGAAGATATATCGTCCCTTTAAAAGATTTAATAGATCAATGGTGTTAGATATGGTGGATTTTCCATTAAAATAGGATCTCATTAAACCACCTGGTTTGACCAATAAAAAGTATCCTGAACCTTAGGCGAAATTAAAATAAAATTTCTGACCTTTGAATCAGCCTTAGAGTGTAGAGACCCAAAGCTTGATGTACATGGACATTACATTGCTTTTTTGTAATACTTAATACATGACAAAAACAGACACCCAAAGATCGTATTAGTCTAGTGTCTTTGGAAACTCAGAACGTAATCTTCTAATCACGGTGAATAATCTTCAACATCTCCCATAAAGATATTCTCCTTTTGGTTTTCTTACCTAAAACCTTTTTTTATATCTTGGGGAAAATAAAACATAAAAAGGGTGAGAGAAAATTCTCATTAAGGGTAATCATAGAGAATATAACACAATCCATAAATATTTGAATGGAAAAACATAAACATAAAATATAAACATCAAAATCTTGAGCAAAAACATAAATCTTTGAAGTACATAAGAAATATATCATAAAGGAATATCAATCATGATAAAATACCATGGTAATAAAACATGTGATTGTGGAAACCATTAATCACATGATATGATTTCCATAGTAGCCATGGAATTGCTTCCAAGACAATCTTAGTAGACAAAGTCCCTTTATGAGTCGAGTTCACTCCTCATTTCTGTACTGTATTACTAAACCAGATTAACTTACCATTCCATCCATGTCTATCTCATGAGATATAATTATTTACCCAATGCATTAGAGGGATATATAGGTCTCACCCATCTCATAATGAAATCATTCTTTTGTGTGCCACAAAATCATAAATCATACATCATAGCATAACCCATGTAATTAAATGAGATTCTTAAACATCATGCCATCATAACATAATCTATATAAACAATGGATATCATTTCATCATAAGAAGAATAAATCCATGTAAATTATGGAGATATAATACATGAAACATAAACATTTTAAATAGTTTCATTTTATATGCAAACTAGTTTCGACAAAACACTTGAAATGAATTATTGAGGAAAACATCCTTTCTTCTTCAAAATCATTTTATTTCCACAAAATTCCATGAAATTTTAAATGGAAAGGGTTTTGTTGAAAAAAATAATGAAATCATGGAGATGAAGCTTCATGAAAATGAGGAGTTATGAAACTGTAAAAATCTTTCCACGCCGTATAAGTTAAAAATAACATTCTCCTTGTACTTTTGTCGGAAAAGTCAAAAAGTTCCTCGTATGGTATACAAAGGGAACATTCCTTCTATAACATGTGGTAAAAGTATAAAATGGGAAAAAAGGACTTAAAACATTCATGAAACCATTTTTATAAAATAGGGACATGGATGAATAATATAACCACAGTAAATACTTACGAATAAACAATCTCGGATAAAAATGAGATTGGAAAAGTTATCCCTTACCATAGGTCGGATATGCTTCGTACGTATCCAAACCTCCTGTATAATGATTTATAAAATGTCATTAACTTATTACAGAATCATATTCATTGTTATGATATCATATATGGTTTTCTTATGCCTTTATATTACCCGTTCTTTTGTATATTCCATGTTAAAGCAGCATTTTGGGTAAAATCGTTTTTCATCGTACGTGTTTAGACTGGTTGTTGTTGATATTATTATTACTTATATCATGATTTAATTATTTCCATAATTTTAATCATGATTTATATATCATATATATTCAGTTTATATATATATATATAATAGATAGATAAATGAAATGAAATACACTGTTCATGGAAATGGTAGTCTTTACGTACACATGAACGCTGTTTTCTTTTCCTTATTGACTTGACTGGAAGTAAGTAGATGAAATATATATATATACATAAATCCAGTAGCTTTATAATGTAATATATTTAGTTATTATTCATTATATATACTTTATAATCATTCTTGAGTGGTTATCTCGAGAATGAATCTCGTCGCGTTGTGGAGACGGTAATCCGTACGTACGCACGAGCGATAATTTCATTACCATAATTGTTGAATTGAATTTTATTGGATGATATAATATCTCAGAATCAGTATGATGTTATAATAACCATATATAGTTATTCTTTACTTGATTATACCCATCCATGTAAGGTGGTGGTGGAAAAACAGATTACACCATGACATGGAGACGATATTTCGTACGTACGCACGCGCGGTGAATTCATTTTCCATAGGATGGATATAAGGTGATATGGGGTTGTTTCATATTTATAATAAAATATAATTATATTATTGATACTGATGTTATTAATTTATAATGAAAAAACTAACGAATAAGAAGTTGAAGAAGAGAGAAACTTGAAAGAATTGGTAGAAGGTATTAACTCTTCCTCGAACTGCCTCCTTTGAACATTATCTTAGGGCACTAGAGTTGGTCTTTTCAGAATACCAGTACCTCTATAAGGGTTCTAGGGAAGCGGGGATGTGAAATGGTCAGAGTTTGTCTGAGCTTCAAGGCTCAAAATGGTGTGAGGTAGAGAGGGAGGAGGTGGCCTTTTATAAGGGATGAGAGGGGAACCTTAGAAAAAAGATAAAATATTATTTTTAAATAAAGTCATATTCTAGTTATAATAGATCTAAATTGATTTATTTAGAAGATAAATTGGGTATGGGTCGAAATCCTATCAACCAATATGCCTTAGACAAGTTTAGGTTACTATTGTAACCTTATCATTTAGATTTAACTCTAAGTTATATAATTTAACTTTTACTGTGTCTTCTTGTTTTCTTACATTATATGGTTAATATATATACTATATCAAGAAAAAAGAACCCCAAGTGGTTCATTATTAATATATAAAACATTATATAAGTCATTTTTCCGAACCGTAGATTTTTAGGAATATAATAACAACTATTAATATAATATTTGTTTTTAAAAACTATTTTATGTCAATTTTGACACTATTTGGTAATTGATTTTTGTGAATATCATAAAAGCATGATTAGTTCAAAAAAACGTTAATTAAAAAAATTATAACAAGTCATATTAACCTAAAAAATTAATTTAATTTATAAAAAGTCTCAAATTACATTTATTTGGGTATTTATAACATCAATTATCTTAATATTTCATTAAAAAGGTAATTAGTGCATCATCATTATGTCACAAATAAATTAACATATTTATTGTCTAAAAGTAATAAATAAAATAACATTCTATAGGAAATCTTTTTATCTTTCTAATGAATATTTATAGTCGAATTTATCTTATGTATAACCCTATATTAAAAAAAAATTAGTTATCAAACATTGATTTTGACTATTTTAACACTTCTGTAAATAAAATAATAATAAATGTCCTAATCTATTCCAAGTGGACCTAAATGATAATATTTTATTCCTAAGGTTGTTTTTGGTCGAATTACACTTATCAAATAGAATTATGACAAGTGTTAGGGTAATAATAATATCATTTTTACCCATTATTACCCTATTTAATTTTAACCGTGGTAAATAAAAGTAAAAAGGTACTATTCACCAAAAATTATTTTTATCTTATTGAACCATATTTCACTCCCTGATATTAACCATGTCTCTCAGATTTTCGATATTCCACTAACAGAAGCGGTAAAATTATTTTTTATGTAAATTTTTAAATTCACCTAAGTGGTGGGTAAAAGACAGTGAAAAGTTCAATAAAAATTTTATATGTCTAAAATAATCATAAAATGACTCCAATGAATTACATTGAACATATATCAGTATTATGTATCAATTTTGACCTAAAATAAATTTAATTAAAATAAATAATTATTTAAATAAAAAGTCGGGTTTTAAATAGTAACCCTCGGTTTTCACTATTAATCAAAAAAATTGAAAACTTTTAGAAAAATATCAAAAATTCACCGTATGCTAATTTCAATATTCCAAATCCAAAAATGAATCCATTTTTGAAAAAAAAAATTATAAAATTTCAAAAAGTGGGTATTACTATTCATAACGGCTAGTTCATAATAATATTATAACAATATCTCGTTTAGTGAAACTCGGTATTGCGTACTACACACGCTATCGAGGAAGGTCTTGATTGTGTGTAATGCAAGACAATTCAAGGTTGCGTGTAGTGAAATCTATGTTTGGTGTTGCATATAACATAATCAAAACTTATTTCATTTATACATTAAAAAAATCTATACTTAATGTTGCGTAGAATAATTTCCACAAAACGAACTTTAAATTGTGTGTAACACGAGCCAAGAATAGTGTTGCATATACTGCAAGATAATACGGTGTTGCGTATAGCACAAGCTAATTTTGGTGTAGCGTACAACACAAGACATCCATGAAATTAAAATGAATAATTCTCATAAAATCTCGGGTTGTTACATTCTAATTTTTCCCTCAAAATTCACCGGGGTTATAAATGGTTTTCTACTTGATCGTTTCATTCATAGAAACCCACATCATAAAAAGGAATACTAAAACATCATTTTAAAAAGGAAAGATAGAAAAAAAATGGATTCCCAATGTAACTCGTCACTTGGGTTCCCACATAGGATTATATAGGTGAAAATATGGATATTGAAGAGAAATCTATCCATCAAGGTTTGATGGAGAGTGGTAGAGAACATGGCTATGAAAAAACCAACAATCACAAAGCCATAAATTTGTCACGATCTAAGGTACTATTTGATTCATCAGATATAAGAGCACTAGGATAAAATTTTTGGTTTTCAAGATCATTTCCCTAATTTTGATGAACTTTTACATGAGGAGAAAAAGATTCTTGATTTCGGTGTAATATCATCATTCGTCATTGCCTGAAAAATTTCCACTTCAACTCTATTAAAAGAAATGAAGTTGAATTTTTCATTCCTGAAGTGTTAGCAGATCATGTGATTGAATGATAAGTCATCCCATCTATTTCTATCATAAAAAGGTTAGCATAAGTTATTAAAAATACATATGTACATCTATGGTGAGATAAATCGTATATGATTCCATAAATGGACATATACTTCATCTATCATACTTCTTAATAAAATAAAACTAGTTTCTACCAACCAGGGACTTCATGTAGGCCAATGGTAGGTGATAAAGGCCTGTCGCACTTCGGTTGTGGGTTTGATTCCCGCAACCTTGTCCGACACGATGGGTTGTCGCTCATCCTATGGGTTGTCAATTTTCTAAAACTATACTATCACAAAATTTTAGAAATAAAATGTTATATCTTTAACCAATACTATATGATGTTCATTCCAACCATTAGTCTTATCGAAAATACATCTATCCGATTACTAGAAATTTCATCTACCGAGCATGTGAATTCCTTCATTTTTCCCCCATATATCATAAGATATATATTGTTGGTCACATTCCAGACATGTGAATACCTTAATCATGTATTCACTTGAAATGTTAATACCCATTGAACCTTAGTAAAAACATGAATGTTATCAAAAGTTATCTCTTTCCACGTACCAAAAATACCAATAATTCTATATACTCAGACCATGATATCACATAGTTCTTATATCAATCATGAGCTCATGAAAACTATCAAACATATTATTTTCTCATTATCCATTCATTATGCGCATATCATCTTCTTTCCAAAAATATCTAAATAAACTTTCATGGTTACCAGTACCATTCAACATATACTTTAAAATATTTTAAGAAAAACAATAGTGCAAAAATCCTTAGATGATTCTTTATTCCATAGTATCATACATTATTCTTGATAAGCATACAATCATTACACTAACTTCTTAAACCACAGACTGAACTTCATCATTTATTTAATCTCATATATCATTTTTGGTCTCTTCATCATCATCCACATAAATACTTTCCATATGACCATTCTGATTCTCTTTGTGAGACTTTCCCTTAGGGAATTGGTTTGCATAATTCCCATACATTCCACATTTAAAAAATCTAATCATTGTTGATGTTATAGAAATACCATTATCTTTCTCCATGGTGTTAAATGAACCTTTTCTTATGCACTTACTGGATTTGTGTCCTTCTTTTCTAAACCCAATGCATCTTCTAGTTCCTTTGAAACATTCTCCTTGATGCCTCTTCCTACATGATTTACATGAGAGAAATTTAACTTTCGTTACTCTATGATCATCATGAAACTCCATCTTTCTATTATTAGCTGAGTCGGGAAACTTACCAATGTTGAGATTATTGATCATATTATGAGATTGCTGATTAGCCATAATAACGAAATGTGGGCCTCCAGATCGAATTCCATTTTGTTGCTCGTGAAGAATATCATTCCATTGTCCATCATATCCTCCATTATCATGAATATTCCCATTTTCAGCCATTTTCTAAAACACAAAAAAATAGTGTGAGAGGAAAAAATCATAATCAAGGGGGATTACCTTCAATATCTAACTTCTTAGGTTATATTCTATGATCATTACCATAATTCTAGGACTATAACCTATACTTATACATAAATTTAGGGACATCCCTAGACATGCCTTAGAAATATTTCTAGGGATATCACTAATGTTTTCGCATCCTAGATTCCAAAGGTTAACTAAGCCTTCTATCTGATACCAACTATAGAGAACCAAGGATTTATGTACATGGACATTACATTACTTTTGCGAAATACTTAATACATGAAAAAAACAGACACCCAAAGATTGTATTAGTTTAGTTTCTTTGGAAACTCATAACATAATCTTCTAATCATGGTGAATGATCTTCAACATATCCCATAACGATCTTTCCCTTTTGGTTTTCTTAACTAAAACGTTTCTTTATATCCTGAGGAAAATAAAACATAAAAATGGTGAGCTCAAATTCTCATAAAGGGCAAACATAGAAAACATAAAACAATCCATAATCATTTGAATGAAAAAACTAGAACATAACATCTAAACATCAAAATCTTTTTCAATGAAATAAATCATGGAAGTACGTATGACATATATCATAAAAGAACATAAATCATGATAAAATAGCATGGGAATAAAACATGTGATTGTGGAAACCATTAATCCCGTGATTTGATTTCCATTGTAGCCAAGGCATTGCTTCCAAGACCATCTTAGTGGACAAAGTCCCTTTCTGAATCGAGTTCACTCATTCTAGTCCTGTATTACTAAACCAGATTAACTTACCATTCCATCCATGTCTATCCCATGAGTATAAATCTTAACCCAATTCATTTGGGGGAGATATAGGTCCTACCCATCTCATAATGAAATCATTCTTTCGTGTGCTACAAAATCATAAATCATACATCATAGTATATCCCATGTAATAAAATGGGATTTTTAAACATCACGCCATCATAACATAATCCATATAAAAATGGATATAATTTCATCATAAGAAGAATCAAACCATGTAAATAATGGAGACATAATACTTGAAACATAAACATATAAAATAATTTCATTTTAGATGGAAAATAATTTTGATAAAACACATGAAATGAAATCTTGAGGAAAATATCCTTTCATCTTCAAAATCATTTTCTTTTCAAAAAATTTCATGAAATTTTAAAAGGAAAGAGATTTTTTTGAAAATAATCATGAAATATTGTATAGGAAGCTTCATGAAAATGAGGGGTTATGAAACCGTAAAAATCGGTTGACGTCATATAAGTTATAAATAAAATTATCCACGTACTTTTGTCAGAAAAGTCAAAATTTTCCTCGTATGGTAAAAAAATGAAATATTCTTTCTATAACATGTGGTAAAATTCAAAAATGGTTTCAAAGGACTTTAAAAATTCATGAAACCATTTTTATAAAACAAGTACATTGATGGTAAATATAACCCTAGTAAATATTTAAGAATAAATAATCTTGGATAAAAACGAGATTGGAAAAGTTATCCAATACCTTAGGTCCGATATGCTTCATACATATCCAAACCATCTGTATAATGATTTATATAATGTCATGGACGTATTATAGAATGATATGCATTGTTATGATGTCATATATGGTTTACTTATGTCTTTATATTACCCGTTCTTTTGTAAATTCCATGTTAAAGCAGCGTTTTGGGTAAAATCGTTTTCTTTATCGTTCGTGTTTGGAATTATTGTTCATGATATTTTCATTAATTATATCATGATTATATTATTTCCAGAATTTAAATCATGATTTATATATCATATATATTCAGTATATATATATAATAGATAGATAAATGAAATGAAATACAACGTTCATTGAGACGGTAGTCCGTACGTACGCATGGACGCAATTTTCTTTTCCTTATTGACATGAATGGAAGTTAGTAGATGAACTAAATATATATACATAAATCCAGTAGATTTATCATTTCATATATTTCATTATTATTCATTATATAGACTTTATAATCATTCTTGAGTAGTTATCATGGATAATGAATCTCATCGCGTCGTGGAGACGGTAATCCGTACGTACGCACGAGCGATGATATCGTTTCCATAATTATTGAATTGAATTGGAGTGGATGATATAATATATCATAATCCGTATGATGTTATAATAACCATATATAGTTATTCTTTACTCCATTATATCCATCAAAATAAGGTGGTGGTGGAAAAACAGATTACACCACGACGTGGAGACGGTATTCTATACGTATGCACGTGTGGTGATTTCATTTTCCGTAGGATGGATAGAAGCTGAAATGAGGTTTTTTTCATATTTATAATAACATATCAGTATATTAGTGATACTGATGTTTTTACTTTATACTGAAATAAATAAAGAACAATAATTTGAAGAAGAAAGAAACTTGAAAGAATCGGTAGAAGGTATTACCTCTTCCTCGAAGTTCCTCATTTGAACTTCCTCTTAGGGCACTAGAGTTGGTATTTTGAGAGGACCAGTACCTCTATAAGGTATCTAGGGAAGTGGGGAAGTGAAATGGGAAGATATTGGCCGAGCCTCAAGGCACAAAATGGTGTGACGAGGAGAGGGAGGAGGTGGCCTTTTATTTGGGAGGAGAGGGAAACCTTAGGAAAAACATAAAATGTTATTTTATAATAAAGTAATATTCAGTTAATAATATCTCCAAATTAATTTATTTAGAAGATAATGTGTGAATGGGTCGAAAGCATATCATAAAATAAGATTTAGACATGTCTAGGTTACTATATTAACCTTATCATTTAGATTTAATTGTAAGTTAAATAATTTATCTTTTACTGTGTCTTCTTGTTTTCTTACACTATATGGTTAATAAACATACAATAAAATTCCAAAAGAACCCCAAGTGGTTCATTATTAATATATATAACCTTATCTAGGTTATTTGGACGAACCATATATTTTTAGTAATATAATAACAATTAATAATTTAATATTTGTTTTTGGAAACTATTTTATGTCAATTTTGACACTATTTGGTAATTGTTTTTTGTGAAAATCATAACAGCATGATTAGTTCATAAAAAGTTAATTAAAACAATAATAACATGTAATATTAACCTAAAAAATTATTGGAATTTATAAAATGTCTCAAATTACATTTATTTTTGTATTTATAACATCAATTATCTTAATATTTCATTAAAAAGGTAATTACTGCATCATCATTGTGTCATAAATACATTAAATTATATAACGTCTAAAAATTATAAATAAAATACCATTATGTAGGAAATAATTTTATCTTTCTAATTAATATTTATAGTCGAATTTATCTCATGTATAACCCTATATTAAAAATTTTCTAGTTTTTAAACATTGATTTTAGCTATTTTAACACTTCTTTAAATAAAATAATAATAAATGTCCTAATCTAATCCAAGTGAACCTAAATGATAATATTTTATTCCTATGGTTTATTTTGTTGAATTACACTTATCCAATAGAATCATGACATGTGTTAGGGTAATAATAATATCATTTATACCCTTAATTACCCTATTTACTTTTAACTGTGGTAAATAAAAGTAAAAAGTTACTATTCACCCAAAATTATTTTTATCTTATTGAACCACATTTTACTCCCTGATATTAACCATGTCTCTTGGATTTTCTAAATTCTACTCACAGAAGCGGTAAAATTATGTTTTATGTAAATTTTTAAATTCTCCTAGGATGGGGGTAAAAGACGGTGAAAAGTTCAATACAATTTTTATATATTTAAAATTTTTATAAAATGAATCCAATTAATTTCATTGAACTTATATGGGTTTTATGTATCATTTTTGACCTAAAATAAATCTATATAAAATAAATTATTATTTAAATAAAAAGTTGGTTTTGAAATAGTAACCTAGTGTTTTCACTATACATCAAAAATTTAAATTTTTCTGAAAAATAACAAAAAATTACCCTAGGTTAATTTCGATATTCCAAATCCAAAAATGAAGTCCATTTTGAAATAAAAGTTCTATAAAATTTCAAAAAGTGGGTATTACTTTTCATAACGGCCAGTTCATAATAATATTATAATAATATCTTGTTTAGTGAAACTCGGTATTGTGTACTACACATGCTATCGAGGAAGGTATTCATTGCGTGTAATGCAAGCCAAATCAGGGCTGCGTGTAGTGAAAGCTCTGTTTGGTTTTGTGTATAATATAATAAAAACTTATTTCATTTATACATTAAAAAAATCTACAATTAATGTTGCGTAGAATAATTTCCACAAAATGAACTTGAAATTGTGTGTAACACGAGCCAAGAATAGTGTTGCGTATACTGCAAGATAATAGGGTGTTGCGTATAGCACATGCTAATTTTGGTGTAGCGTACAACACAAGACATCAATGAAATTAAATAGAATAATTCTCATAAAATCTCGGGTTGTTACATAGAGTGCTTAAAATAAGTCTTTAGATGCATTTTATGTCAATGGAATCATTAATGGAGAGAACTGCATGTAGATGGAAACAATGTTCATGAACTCGAAATTTGGCAATGGAAATACACTATTCATGAACCTCACCATTGAAACTTCACAGTTCTAGAATCACTTCTCGTGAATATCACCGTTCGATCCACACAATGAGAACCTCACCATTCTAGAGCCATTCTTCATAAACCTCACCATTGGAACCTCACTATTGGAACCTCACCGTTCAGGGAACACTATTCAAGAACATAAAATTTGGCAAAGGAAAGAGGTCACTGTTGGAACCTCACCATTCTGGAAACATTGTTAAAGAACTCATAATTTGGAAAAGGAATGTTGTCACCATTAGAACCTCACTGTTCTGGAAACAATATTAATGAAATCCAAATTTGGTAAATGAAAGTGGTCACTGTTGGAACCTCACCATTCTAGAAACACTGTTCCCGAACTCTAAATTTTTCAAAGGAAATATCACCGTTGGACTATTCACATAAGGTTAATGATGACACTGTTCACATAAGGTCACTGTTACATTGTTCATATAAGGTTACTGATGACATTGTTCACATAAGGTCTTAGTTTCACTGATCACCTAAGGAAACTGATGCCACTGTTCACCTAAGACTAGTGATGCATTGTTCAGCTATGTTCACAATTGGAAATATTCATAGAGGTCTACCGATGGAATTGTTCACAAGGCTAATGTTGGAACTATTCACCAAATAAGAAACTAGGAAAGGTGTTGGGGAAAAGTCACATTGACCTCCCGAAACACCTTAGACATCAAATTTTCACAAATGAATATACCAAAGAGTCACATGACTTACATCAGATACCTCTCAAAACATTATCAATCTCGAGAATTCATAACTAACCAAAAAGGAAATATAAAATATGTCTTAACAACCACCGATCGAGATACCTCTCAAAAGAGATCTAGCGACAAGAAGCAACCAAAGGAGTCCTTATCATAAACATGAATGTTATACAACCTCAAAGAGAACATATCTCCCTTTTGTAACATGAAAATAGTTAAACATCAATCAACTCTGGGTACTGAGAACGTATCAGTGACATACATTCCCATGTACTCTCCTCTATGACACCATGTTTCCACAAGAAATGAACCATGGGGATAAAACCCCCACTCAACCCCTTCTCTTTAGGGTATTGGATCTCCACTGGTCTCTCCTCAAATGTTGCATCATCATTATAATCGATATCTCCCCAATCGATGATGTCTGAGTCATCATGAAGATAACATTGGAGCTGCGACACCTGAAAAACAACATGTATTAGGATCATTTGAGTGGGAAGTACTACTTGATATGCCACTTCTCCAACATGATCTAACACCTCGAAAATCCAAAAAAATTGGGGAGAATGATTACTCCCACGACCAAAACTTCTCTTCCCATGACAGGGAGTCACCTTAAGAAACATGTGATCCCCAACATCAAACTCTATGGGTAATCACCTTTGATTGGAATATGAATTATGATAATCCTGCACTGTATTCATCCTCTCATGAATCACCTGAACCATCTCTATTGTATTCTGCACTCGTTTCGGTCTGAGAATTTCTTACTCTCTAACCCCAGTCCAACACAATATATAACGGCAAGGCCGACCATATAAGGATTCAAATGGTGCAATACCAATGGTGTCGTGAAAACTATTGTTGTACGTGAACTCTACCAAGGTTAAGTTCCACATCCATGAACATCTAAAATCCAAGACACAAGAGTGTAACATGTCTTCAAGAGTTTGGATGGCCCACTCTGTCTGACCATCCATATGAGGATGAAAAGCAGTGCTAAGGAATAGCTAAGAACCAAAATCATGCTGAAGAAATCTCCACACCATAGAGGTATAACAAGGATCTTGATCAGAAATGATCGTCCATGGAACTCCATGAAGTCTCACCACCTCTTCCAGATACTACCTTGATAAAAAATCCATAGATCTTGACTCCTTTTTTGATATGAAGTGAGCTGATTTTTTTAAACGATCCACTACCACCCAAATAACATCATGTCCTCCCTGAGATTGAGGGAAACTAGTATGATAGTCTATTGATTTGTATTTATACTTCTTGTGAGGATTATCTTGCAGCTGGAGCAGCCCACCCAGAACAAGGTGTTTGGACTTCACCTTATGGCGGACCAATCCTCGAGACACAAACTCAGCAACCGCACGTTTCATCCCCTGCCATCAAAACTGGCTTCTGAAGGCTCGATACATATTTTTCATGCCAGGATTCACCACTAAAGAAGAACTCTGGATCTCATTGAGAACCATCCCATGTATCCTCAAAGGAATAAAAAGCCTTCAGTGATACAACACTCAGTTTTTTTCATCATCTGACCAACCATCATATGCCTCAACACAAACAACTCGATCTCTCCAGACCTCAAACTCTAGATCCCCAAACTAGGACTCTTCCACCTACATCATGAGTGATGAAGTCACCATAATCTGAAAAAGACAACCTCTACCCCCAACTTCCCCGATTTCAAGATGTAATGCTGATAGTTATTTCTTTACTCTAGAGGAATCACCAGATTCACGTACTACATCACTACCTGAATTTTTTACTCATTGCATCATCTACAACATTCCCCATCCCAGTTGTATACTATATATCTATTTTGTATTCTTATAAGAACTCCATCCACCGATGTTGTTGTATGTTTAAGTCATGCTTGGAGAAAAAATACCTCAGGATCTTATGATCATTGAAAACCAAAAAGTGCTCAACAATGAGGTAATGTCTCCACGACATTAGAGAAAACACCACAGAAGCCAACTCAAGATCATGGGTGGTATTGTTAATTTCATGGGGATGCAACTTTCGAGATCCATATGAAACAACTGATCTCAACTGCATCAGAACAAAGCCTAACCACACATGTTAAGTATCACAAAAAACATCAAACATAACTCCCTCAGCTAGAAGACAGAGAACTGTAGCACTTACTAACTTCTCCATTAGATACTCGAAAGCTTCCGGACACTGATCTGTCTATATGAACGCCTAATCCATCCTGGTCAATGCTGTTAGAGGAGTGGAAACTCGAGAGAAATTTGTTACAAACCTCTTGTAGTAGCCTATGAGACCAAGGAAACTTTGCACTACTAACACTATATTGGGGGATTCCCCAGAAAAAAATTCGTATATCTTCGATGGATCCACAGCTACTCCCTGGTGGGACACCACATGGCCTAATAAACGGACTTCTCAAGCCCAAAACTCACTCTTTGACAACATCCCAAACAGCTGATGTTTACGAAGAACTCCCAAATCAACGTGTAGATGCTATTCCTGCTCCTCCTAAGACGTGGATTACACAAGGATTTAATCAATAAAAACCACCAAAAACATTTCCAAGAACTCATGGAACACATCATTCATCATTCACATGAACACAAATGGGGAAATCGTTAAACTGAAAAGTAATACAATGAACTAATAATACTCAGGACGACAACAGAAAGCAATCTTCAGGATATCTTTATCCTTCACACGCATCTGATGATATCCTGACCGCAAATCAATCTTTGATATCCCACATGATCCCTTCAGTTAATCAAATAAATAATCAATATGCGGAATAGGATAGAGATTCCTCGCCGTCACTATGTTTAAGTGATGATAATCGACACACAGCCACAAAATGCCATTAACCTTCTTCATGATTAAAAATAGAGCACCCCACAATGACACACTAGGCTGAAAAAAACTACACTATAACAGAACATCATGTTTTATACGTTTCTCTTAGAGCACAGAAGGGGCCTTCCTAGATGGATATATAGAGATAAGAGATGATCCTAGTTGTAGCTCGATCCCAAACATGATCTCTCATCATGGGGGTACTGCTACAACCTCTTCGGGATAAACATCAGGGTACTCTTCTATGACCCTAGGAAATGAAAAATGTTGATCCTCTAAAGAACTCAGTATCAGATCAGCCATCATGGTTGATAATGATGGAACACGCCTCTGACCCATCCAAGGGTATCCCTCTCCATCGAACACCATTGGCCCTCCATCCGCATCGAAGAACACAAACTACTTCCTAATGCAATCCACGATAGCCAGCACTAAATACAACCAATCCATACCGAGGATAACATCATATGGTTGTTTTCATAATCCTAGGAATCTTCCCAAGAGAGGTGATGCCCCAACACTAGCTCACAGTCTCTACATACTTCAAACAAGTAAGCTCGACATACAACTTCTGTAGTCAATGCCATGGGCACTGGAAGCCCCTCTACCTCAAGTCCCAAAGCATGGACATGGGTAGGAGTTATGAAGGAGTGTGTCTCTACTAAATCAACAAGTCATACACAATGGTATAAAACATGAAAAGGGTACCTCGAACAACCTCTGGTTCACTTGGCGCATACAATGCTAAAGCATGAAGCTCACCATGACCTCCTCCACGGCCTCTCTAACCCTTTTGATGACCACAAACATGGAAACACTCTTCTCCCATAGGATGGGGAGCATCACGGGGATATCCCTTACCTACCTCATCCACCCTCTGATGATTTAAAGCTATTCCAACCTGCTACTACTGGCTATACTAGAACTGCCTCAATGGAGGAACCTGGAGTGGAAAACCTGGTGCACGATGACTGATCTGAATTTTTGGGAACTCTCACTACTGATGACCTAGACCAACATAAGAAAAATAAGATCCTAGTCACTTGTCATAGGCCTAATATCCAATGGACTCAAAGAAACGAGATGTTGAGGGTTGTGACCTACCCCTGGCTAAATAGAAACTCTTCTCCTTTGAATACCGGGACCCCCGGACAAAAACATTTCTTCACGAGGAATCATGACGACTCCCCTCTCATGATGATCTGGTTCTAGCCAATGTCCTCTTGACTACCTTAACCCTCACTAGAACATGAAGATATGTCTTCGACATAAATTAGGTGACCTAGTGCTAGATCTTTGGATGAAAGGCCTCCTCAAAATGCCTCACCTTGGCCTCCTTATCTGGAAACAGGTCCAAAGCATATCATAAAAGGTTCCTAAAATGGATTCCAAACTCTCACACAGTAGATCTACCCACATCGAAGGGTAAGAATCTCCCGGAGAATGGATTCCTTTGTAGTCAATGAATGGAACTCAACTCTAAACTTGTCCCGAAACTCCTCCCTTATGATCACTAACTCCTCGTGTTCCCCGAGGAACAAGAACCCCTATTGCCTCACTGCTCCATGCAACATCATCACAACCAAGAACACCTGAAACTCTTTCCAAGAATGTATTGAACTAAAGCCTATCACAACCTCCTGCTAACCATATTCTGTGACTGCATCTAAATTAAAGACCTCATACATCTGCAGACTCTACCACTGAAACTCTCGGAGTGTCCTCCTCCAAGTGTCTTTGTTGTTAACATCTACCTTGCAGCGATCTACTGGAACAACCTGTTGGACATCTTCTATGTGATCCTGACGATGATGTCGACATGGATCCATACCTATAAACTAAAAAAAATTTAGGGCTCCTAATCCCAGAATATAGAAGACTCGTCATTAATTAATTAATTATTTTATTTTTTTCATTTTAGGTTAACATATCGCAAGGTATACCCATTCAAACATAGGCACAAAGAAGAATGTTTCATGATACTTTCATAGTTCTCTACTGTTAAACTAGTATCATCTTTTTTATTAGCCATTGTAAACTTAATGTTCTATACATTAAATCATGGGGGGCCATAAATTCCTATGTCTCATGCAGTCTCCTATGTCTACATCACTTTCTAAACTTGAATTGAATTATTTCCCTACTATCCCATGCAACCTCACCTATGTCTGACTCTAATCTCCATCATATCCCTTAACCTACCTTTGATGCCACACTGTCATGGACCCCTCCCCACAATGTGTACCCCTCCAGAGCTACCCATGTGAGAAGAGAGATAATGACCCCCAATTCCCACCTCTAGTAGGTCTTGGGTTGGAGACTAGCACCGAGGGTATAATAAACACACAAATGGGAGGCATTACCCTCTGAGAGAACACATGAAGAAGAGAGGGTTAAGATAGACACTAACTAAATCCAAATAAAATAGAAATATAAAAGGCAAGTACAGATATGTAATTCCATGAAAACTACTACTACTGAAATTGGAAAACTGCAAGTACCCAAAAAAAGTAAAAACAATAGTGACTACGAAGCCTGAACAACGCCATAAACCACAAGATAGTAGAAACTATATTGATCTACAATCTTCTCCAAGTTAATTGAAAAACAATTTATATATACAAAAGGTGGGTGTAACGGTATACTCAGTAGGATCCTCCCTAAAACCTCTCATTCAAATGTTATGAAAGTATGATAATCCATAGTGAATAAAAAGTGAAACTAACTAGTCACCTAAATAGGTATACAATGTTCCCAGCCTCACCATGGCTACTGTCATCTTGTAATGCATAAAATAGTATATAATATAATAAATAATATCAATGGTACCCCCTTACTACTTTCCCATTGGTTTGTCTCTTTTCCCTAGCATCGGACATTCAATGCATCTTTCTCCCATAAACCTTGCCCACAAACACTTGGGCGAAGCACCACAACCTGCACCTCATGCACCGAAATCACCAGATCCACATAATAAAATTAAAAGGTTAGTTTCTAGAAGCATCTATAGCTCACATAACATGGATCATATGTCGGGTATTATTCCTCAATTCATTACTACCCATACAATGAGTAATTATGCTCAAGCCATAACATCATATACATGTTACACCAATAGTAGTCTATAGGAAACTATATCCAGAATATATATGTGTCAATAACCATAAGCCATTATAGCCCTCTACACACATATATGGGGAAAACTAACCACTTACCCACCAACATAAGTAACTACCAAGAGAATAGAGTGGGGCCAATGGGGGTAGTCAGCCATCCATCCTCCCACTGGAATGTTAGGGAAAACACCCACCCGCATAGAATCCCAAGAGTGTCAATTTTTCTAATTGATGGGGGTGGAGTTTCATATTGAAACACAAAAATTACAGAATATACTATAACTCACAACCACACTATGGGCATAACCTAGTCTTATAATCAACTGTTGCTTACATCTCTTAGACTCTTGGTTCCCACATCTAAGACTCGGTATCCTATAAGCACACAACCATTTAAAGAGCTTTATTACATTACATCATTCTCTTTTTATCATTACCACATTAAGTTAATTAATTCTTTGCAGAATAATTAACCATTAACAATTCCACATTAAATTTCATTAGCATCACACCCAAAGTCCACTATCCCTTTAAAATTGTAACCTCAGCATTGCGTCCCATCAAGCTCCAATACTATGGGTTAACATCCTTTATTGAATCATTTATTAGTAACATTATTATATTCCCATATTACTAGGAATTAATGAAAGAACATTCTATGCAACTGAAAACATGGGGGCTCAACACGGTGATTAGATGAACAACTCGTCGAGTCTTTTCCACCAATATCAAGAGTGTTAAACCATCCTCCCTGTAAAAACCTGAGATTTTATAAGATATATTCGTTTTAATTTCTTTCATATCTTCTTTTGTACTCTACACCAAGATTATCTTGCGCTATACGCAACACCGTATTAGCTTGCAGATTACGCAACACTAATCTTGGATCGTGTTACACAGAATTTCATGTTTGTTTGATAGTAGTTATTCTATTAAACCTTGTATATATATATATATATATATTCAATGTATTTTTCTATACGCAAAGACAAAGGAGACGTTCACTACACAAAACCCTGACTTGGGTTGAATTACACGCAATCGTGACCTTCCTTGATAGCGTGTGTTGGACGCAATACCGGGTTTTACTAAACAACGATATGCTATTAAAATATTTTTAAAAATAGCTGTTATGAATAGTAATACCCACTTTTTGAAATTTTGTAAATTTTATTTTTCAAAATGGACTTCATTTTTGGATTCAGAATTTCAAAATTAGCTTAGGGTGAAATTTTGTTACTTTTCAGATAACTTTCATATTCTAATAAATAGTGAAAATTACTAAATTTTAATTAAAAACAACATTATAAATAGAAATAATTAATAGTGGTAAATTATTAATTTGAGTGGTTTTAATGTATATTAAGAATATATTTTTACCATTTAATACAATGTTGGTCATTGGATGGAATTTCACATTTAAACTAGACACAAACACGTGTCAATCTTTTGATAGTTATTATCTCTTAAGAACATGCTATTTGTTCTGATGATGGGAATTAATTTTTAAATTAATCAATGCAACTAATATGTTTTTAATTTGGTAAAATAGAAATAATTTTTGAATTCATAATATCAAATATAGCTTAGGCGTAATTTTTGGTATTTTTCTGGAAAGTATCATTTTTTGATGAATAGTGAAACCACTAAGTGGTAGTTAAAAAACTAAATTTTTCATATAAACTAATTGTACCGCTTCTGTGGTTGGAATTTCGAAAATCCGAGAGGCACAGTTAATATCAAAGACTAAAATCTGGTTTAATGAGATGAACATAATTTTTGGTGAATAGTATCATTTTACTTTTTTTACCACGGTTAAAAGTAAATAGGGTAATTAAGGGTAAAAGTGTTATTATTATTACCCTAACACATGTCATAATTATATTGGATAAGATTAATTATATGAAAAACAACCTTAGGAATAAACTATGACCATTTAGGCCCACTTGGATTAGATTAGGACATTTATTATTAATTTATTTAAAGAAGGGTTAAAATAGTTAAAATAAATGTTTAATAACTAAATAATTTTTAATATAGGGTTATACAAAAGATAAATTAGACTATAAATATTCATTATAAATATAAAAAGATTTCATACATAATTGTATTTTATTTGTAATTTTTAGACTTAAAATAATTAAATTTATTTATGACACAATGACGATGTAGTAATTATCTTATTAATGAAATATTGACATAGTTTATGTTATAAATACCCAAATAAATATAATTTGTGACTTTTTATTAATTCCAAAAAATTTCAATGTTAATATGACATGTTATTATTGATTTAATTATCTTATTTCGAACTAATAATTCTGTTATGAGTTTCAAAAAAATCAATTACCAAATAGTTTTTATAACAAATATTATATTATTAATTGATATTATATTCCTAAAAATCTAAGGTTCGGCCAAGATACTTATATCATGATAGTTTTATCATTAATGTACCACTTGGGGGTCTCTTGGATGTATATGGTATGTTTATTAACTATATAATATAGAAATACAAAGTGACATGGTAAATGTCAATCTAATTAACTATGAGTTAAAACTAAAAGATAAGGTTAATATAATGACCTAAACTTGTCTAAATTATATTGTATTAGAGAATTTTGACCCATACCCAACTTAGATTCTAAATATATCAATTTGGATCTATTAAAAACCGAATATTACTTTATAATAAAATAATATTTTTAGTTATTCCAAAGCTGCCCCTCTCCTCCCTTATAAGAGGGAACCTCCTCCCTCTCTTCCTCACACCACATTGAGCTTTCAAGCTCGGCCAAACCCTGCTGAATTCTCTTCTAAACTTCCCTAGAAACATCCTAGAGGTCCTGGTCTTCTTCAAATACAAATTTTAGTGCCCTAAGTGGAAGTCTCAAAGAGGCAGTTCAAAGAAGAGGTAATATCTGTTACTGATTTATTCAACTTTATTTCTTCTTCCACTTCTTCTTATTAGGTTGTTTCATTATGAAGTAATAACATCAGTATAACTCATATAATGATATGTTATTATAATTATTAAACAACCCTATTTCTACATCTATCCATCCTACGAAAAATGAAATCACCCTGCGTGTGTACGTACGGAATACCGTCTCCACATCGTGGTGTAATTATATTCCACCACCACCTTACATGGATGGGTATAATGGTGTAAATAATAACTATATATGATTATTGTAAAGTGATATTGATTCTGTAATAGTATACATACACTCCAATAAAATTCAATGATCATGGGAACAATATCATCACTCGTGCGTACGTACAGAATACCGTCTCCACGACGCGATGAGATTCATTCTCAATGATTAACCATTCATAAATGATTAAAAAGTATATATAATAAGTAATAATTTAATATAACACATAATAATGATACTGGATCTATGTATATATATATATGTATGTCATCCAATTAATTCCATTCAATTCAATGAGGAAACGAAAACAACGTTCAAGCATACGTATGACCTACCGTCTCCATGAATGGTGTATTTATTTCCATTTATCGATCTATTATATATATGTATATTCTGAATATATATTATATATAAATATTTTTTTATATTCTGGAATTAATTAATCATGATCTATGTAATTATATGAATAATTACAAGTCAAAACATGGATGAAAAATGAAACGATTTTACCCAAAATGCTCTTTAACATTGAATTTACAAAAGAACGGGTAATATAAAGTCATAAGTGAACCATATATGATATCATAACAAGGAATTTAATTCTGTAATAAGTCAATGACATTATTTAAATCATTATACAGGATGTTCGGATACGTACGAAGCATATCGGACCTAAGGTAAGAGATAATTAATCCAATCTCATTATTATCCGAGATTGTTTCATAGTAAGTTTTTACTGGGGGTTATGTTTATTATCCATGTCCATATACTCTCAAAATATTTACATTCCTTCCATGGATGTTTAAGAAATTTTTTACCCTTTTATTAATTTTACCACATCGTATGGAAGGAATATTTCTTTTTCTTACCATATGAGGTAATTTTTGACTTTTCTGACAAAAGTATGAGGAGAATGGTTTTTTAACTTATACGGTGTGAAAAGATTTTTACGGTTTCATAACGCCTAATTTTCATGAAGCTTCCTATACAAGATTGCATGATTATTTTCTCAAACACCCTTTTCTTTTAAAATTGCATGGAATTTTTTGAAAACAAAATGATTTTGAAAAAAAAAGATATTTTACTCAAGAATTCATTTCAACTGTTTTATCAAAACCATTTTCCATAGAAGATGAAATTATTGCATATGTGTATGTTTCAAGTATAATGTCTCTATGATTTACATGGTTTTACTTCTCTTATAATGAAATTATATCCATTTCTTTTATATGTATTTTGTTATGATGGGATGATGTTTATGAAACCCATTTTATTCTTTGGGATATGATGAATGCTTTAAGTTTATTATGTGGAACAAGTAAGAATGATTTCATTATGAGATGGGTGGGACATATATCTCCCTCCAATTCATTGGGTAAAGATTTATATCTCATCAGACAGACATGGCTGGAACGGTATGTTAATCTGGTTCAATATTAGAGGACTGGAACGAGGAGTGAACTCGATTCAGAAAGGGAATTTGTCCACTAAGATGGTCTCGGCAGCAATGCCTTGGCTATTTTGGAAATAATTAGATGTTCTTAATGGATGCCACAATTACATGTTTTATTCCCATGCTATGTTACCATAATTTATGTTCCATTATGATCTATGCCTTATGTACTTCCATGTTTTAAGTCATTGTTAAAGATTTTGATGTTTAAACATTATGTTCATGTTTTTAAGTTCAAATGTAAATGGTATGTTTTATTTTATCCATGATTACACTTAATGAGAATTTGAGCTCCCCCTTTTTAGGTTTTATTTTCCCCCAAGATTAAAAGAAAGGATTTAGGTAAGGAAACAAAAAGTGGAAGATCTTTATGGGAGATTTTTAAGATCTTTGAACACGATTAGAAAATTATGATCCAAGTTTCAAAAGACACTAAACTATTACGGTCCTTGTGTGTCTGTTTTTATTATGTATTATGTATACCTAAAAAGTAATGTAATATCTATGTACGTCAAGATTCAGGTCTCTACAGTTGGTATCAGAGGAAAGGTTTAGTCAGCCTTTGGAAACTAGGATGCGAGAACATTAGTGAGATCCCTAGAGATATTTCTAAGGTATTTATAGGGATGTCCTTAAGGTTAAGTATAAGTATAGTTTATATTCTAAGAATTACAATAACAATCATAGAATTTAACTTGAAATGTTATATATTGAGGGTACTCCCCCTTTACTATGTTGTTTTCCCTAGAATGATTTTTTCTCACACACTATTCTTTTTGGGTTTTAGAAAATGGCGTGAAACAGGAAGATTCAGGATAATAGAGGATATGAAGGACAATGGAATGATATTCTTCATGAGCAACCAAATGAAACGGGATTTGGAAGTCCAAACATCGTTATTATGCCTAATCAGAAATCTCATAATATGATCAATACTCTCTACATTGGTAAGTTTCCTGACTCAGATAATAAGATAATGATGGAGTTTCATGATGATCATAGAGGAAAGAAAGTTCAATTTCCCTCATGTAAATCATGTTGGAAGAGGCATCAAGGATAATTTTTTAAAGGAACTGGAAGATGCATTGGGTGTGGAAAAAAAAGACACAAAGCCAGTAAGTGCAAAGGAAAAGGTTCATTTAACACCATGGATGAGGATAATGCTATTGATATGACATCAACAATGCTTAAATGTTTTAAATGTGGAATGTATGGGCATTATGCAAACCAATTCCCTAAGGGAAAGTCTCATGAAGAGAATCAGTATGGTCGTATGGGTAGTATTTATGTTGATGATGATGAAGAGACTAAAAATGATATGTGAGATGAAAGAATTGATGATGCTCGTTCAATGGATTAAGAAGGTAGTGGAATGATTACATGTTTATCAAGTGTAATGTTGTATAAGTAATCTCATGGTACTATGGAATAAAGAGACATCTAAGGATTGTTAAACTGTTTTCTTTCCTTAAGTTTTGAAAGTGTGTGATGAATGGAACTAGTAACCATGAAAGGTTATTCAGTTATTTTTGGAAAGTAGATGATATGCGCATAATGAAGGGATATGGAGAAAATTAAATGTTTGATAGTATTGATGAGCTAATGACTGATATAAGGAGAAGGATATATCATGGTTTGAGGTTTTTGTATGTGAAAAGAGTTAACTTTTGACTGCACTCATGTTTTCACTAAGATTCAATGGGTATTCATTTTTCAAGAGAATACATGATTAAGGCCATCAAATGTTTGGAATGTGACCAACATGACATATCTCATGATACATGGGGATCAACGATGGTATTAACATGCTTGTTATATGAACTATTTGGTAATAGTTTTCACTATAATATGAGATTGGAAAACCGTATTTTGGATAAGCCTGAAGATTGGAATGGATTATGTTGGACATAAGTTAGTATTGTTTAAGGATAGATGTTTTTTCGACATTATTGATGGGATGTTATAGAAATGTAGTTTTAGAAAAAGGAAAACCTTCAGGATGGGCGACAGCCCATCTCGTCGGACAAATCTATGGGAATCGAACCCACAAACGAATTGCGACTGGCCTTTATCGTCTACCACTGCCCTACAGGAAGTCCCTATTTATTAGAAACTAGTTTTATTATATTAAGAAGTATGATATATGAAGTATTAGTCCATTTTAGAAACCATATATGATTAATCTCACTATAGATGGACTTATGATAACTTTTCTAACCTTTTGTTTTAGAAAGATGGAATGACCCATCATTCTATCACATGACCTGCTAACACTTCCCGAATGACAAATTCAACTTCATTTCCTTACGAGATGAAGTTGAAATTGTCTAAAGAATGACCAACGGTGAGACTGTACCAAAATCACGAATGCATTTCTTCTAATTCCAATTTCATCTACTTAAGGGAAATGATCTTGAAAACCAAATTTTTTCTCCTAGTGCTGTTATATCAAATGAATCAGATGGTACCTTAGATCATCACAAATTTATGGCATTGTGATTGTTGGCTTTTTCATAGTCATGTTCTCTAACACTCTCCATCAGAACTTGATGGTTAGATTATTCTTCCATATCCATATTTTCACCTATGTTCTCCTATATGGAAACCCAGTGATGAGTTTCTTTGGGTAATCGTTACATTTCATAATTTAGTTTTTAAAATTATTTTTTAGTATTCCTTTTTACGATGTGGGTTTCTATATATAGTAAACGATTTATAACCCCGACGAATTTCGAGGGCGAAATTCATTTTAAGGGGGGTAGAATGTAACAACCCGAGATTTTATAGGATATATTCATTTTAATTTCATTCAAATATTCTGTTGTACGCTACACCAAGATTATCTAGCGCTATATGCAACCCCGTATTAGCTTGCAGTATACGCAACACTAATCTTGGATCGTGTTACACACAATTTCATGTTTGTTTGATAGTCTTTATTCTACGAAACATTGACTATATATATATATATATTCCCTGTATTTTGTTATACGCAAATAAAAATGATTCTTACACTACAGGGAACCCTGACTTGGATTGCATTACACACAATCACAACCTTCCTCGATAGCGTGTGTTGTACGCAATACCAGGTTTTACTAAACAACGATATGCTATTAAAATATTAATAAAACTAGCCGTTATGAATAGTAATACCCACTTTTGAATTTTTTTAAATTATATTTTTCAAAATGGACTTCATTTTTGGATTCATTATATCGATATTAGCTTAGGGTGAAATTTTCGTACTTTTCGGATAACTTTCATATTCTGATGAATAGTGAAAATTAAATTTTTTTTATTAAAAACAACTTTTTTAATCGAAATTATTATTAGTGATAAATTATTAATTTGAGTGGTTTTAAAGTATATTTAGAATATATTTTTACCATTTAATACAATGTTGGTCATTGTATGTAATTTCACATTTAAACCAGACATAAACAAGTGTCAATCTTTTGATAGTTATTATCTCTTAAGAACACGCTATTTGTTTTGACGATGGGAATTAATTTTTAAATTAATTAATGCATCTGATATGTTTTGAATTTGGTAAAATAGAAATAATTTTTTAATTCATAATATCAAATATAGATGAGGCCTAATTTTTTGTATTTTTCTGGAAACATTCATTTTTTGATGAATAGTGAAACCACTAAGTGGTAGTTAAAAAACTAAATTTTTCATAAAACATAATTTTACCGCTTCTGTGAGTGGAATTTTGAAAATCAGAGAGACACGGTTAATATCAAGGACTAAAATTTGGTTCAATGAGATAAAAATAATTTTTAGTGAATAGTAACTTTTTTCTTTTTTTTACCACGGTTAAAAGTAAATAGGGTAATTAAGGATAAAAGTGTTATTATTATTACCCCATAACATGTCCTAATTATATTGGATAAGTTTAATTAGACCAAAAACAACCTTAGGAATAAAATATGACCATTAAGGCCTACTTGGATTAGATTTGGACATTTATTATTAATTTATTTAAAGAATGGTTAAAATAGTTAAAATCCAAGTTTAATAACTAAATCATTTTTAATATAGGGATATACATGAGATAAATTCTACTATAAATATTCATTAGAAATCTAAAAAGATTTTTTCTACATAATGGTATTTTATTTGTAATTTTGAGACTTAAAATAATTAAATTTATTTATGACACAACGAGGATGCATTAATTATCTTATTAATTAAATATTGAAATAATTGATGTTATAAATACCCAAATAAATGAAATTTAGTCTTTTTATGAATTCCAATAATTTTCTATGTTAATATGACATGTTAATATTGATTTAATTAAAGTTTTTCGAACTAATCATTCTGTTATGATTTTCCCAAAAATAAATTACCAAATAGTGTCAAAATTGACATAAAATAGTTTTTAAAACAAGTATTATATTATTAATTGTTATTATATTCCTAAAAATCTATGGTTAGGCCAAGATACTTATATCATGATAGGTGTATCATTAATGGACCACTTGGGGGTCTCTTGGATTTATATGGTATGTTTATTAACTATATAATATAATAATACAATGTGACATGGTAAATGTCAATCTAATTAACTAAGAGTTAAAACTAAACGATAAGGTTAATATAATGACCTAAACTTGTCCAAAATCTATTGGATGAGAGTCTTTCGACCCATACCCACCTTAGCTTCGAAATATATCAATTTGGAGCTATTAAAAACCAAATATGACTTTATAATTAAATAATATATTTAGTTATTCCAAATGTGCCCCTCTCCTCCCTTATAAAAGGGCACCTCCTCCCTCTCGTCCTCACACCACGTTGAGCCATCAAACATGGCTAAACCCTGAACAATTATCTTCTCCACTTCTCGAGAAACATCCTAGTGGTCCTGGTCTTCTTCAAAGACCAATTTTAGTGCCCTAAGAGGGGGTCTCAAATAGGCGCTTCAAAGAAGAGGTAATGTCTGTTACCGATTCTATCAACTTTATTTTTTCTTCCACTTCTTCTTCTTAAGTTTTTTCATTATGAAGTAATAACATCAGTATCACTCATATACTGATATGTTATTATAAGTATGAAAAAACCCTATTTCACCATCTATCCATCCTACGGAAAATGAAATCATCGCGCGTGCGTACGTACGGAATATCGTCTTCATGTCGTGGTGTAATATATTTTCCACCACCACCTTACTTGGATGGGTATAATGGTGTAAATAATAACTATATATGATTATTGAAAATAAATATTGATTCTTTAATTGTATACATATATTCCAATAAAATTCCATGATCATGGGAACGATATCATCGCTCGTGCATACGTACGGAATACCGTCTCCACGACACGATTGGATTCATTCTCAATGATTAAACATTCCTAAATGATTATAAAGTATATATAATAAGTAATCATGAAACATATTTCATAATATTGATACTGGATTTATGTATATATATATGTATGTCATCCAATTAACTCCATTCAATTCAATGAGGAAACGAAAACAACGTTCATGTGTACGTACGACCTACGGTCTCCATGAACGGTGTATTTCTTTCCATTTATCGATCTATTATATATATGTATATTATTAATATATATTATCTATAAATCATGTTTTATATTCTGGAATTATGTAATCATGATATAAATAATCATATGAATAATTACAAGTCAAAACACAGATGAAAAATGAAATGATTTTACCCAAAACACTCTTTAACATAGAATTTACAAACGAACGGGTAATATAAAGTCATAAGTGAACCATATATGATATCATGACAATGAATATGATTCTGTAATAAGTCAATGAAATTATTTAAATCATTATACATGAGGATTGGATACGTACGAAAAATATTCGACCTAAGGTAAGGGATAATTATTCCAATCTCATTTTTATCCGAGATTGTTTACTCGTATGTTTTTACTAGGGGTTATGTTTATTATCCATGTCCATATACTCTCAAAATGTTTTCATAAAATGTTTACTTTCCTTACATGTTTGTTTAAGTCATTTTTTACCTTTTCTTACTTTTACCACATCGTATGGAAGGAATCTTTCTTTTTCTTACCATACGAGGTTCTTTTTGACTTTTCCGAAAAAAGTATGAGGAGAATGTTATTTTTAACTTATACGGTGTGAACATATTTTTACGATTTGGTAATGCCTCATTTTAATGAAGCATCATATACAAGATTGCGTGATTATTTTAAAAAAAATCCCTTTTCTTTTTAAATTGCAAGGCATTTTGTGAAAAGAAAATTATTTTGAAAAAGAAAGGATATTTTCCTCAAGAATTCATTTCAACTGTTTTATCAAAACCATTTTCCATCTAAGATGAAATTATTTCATATGTGTATGTTTCAAGTATAATGTCTCTATGATTTACATGGTTTTACTTCTCTTATGATGAAAGTTTATCCATTTGTTTTATATGGATTATTGTATGATGGGATGATGTTTATGAAACCCATTTTACACTTTGGGTTATGATGAATGATTTAAGTTTATTATGTGGCATATATAAGAATGATTTAATTATGAGATGGGTGGGACCTATATCTACCTCAAATGCATTGGGTAAAGATTTATATCTCATGATATATACAAGGCTAGAATGGTATGTTAATCCGGTTCAGTATTACAGGACTGGAACGAGGAGTTAACTCGATTCAAAAAGGGACTTTGTCCACTAATATTGTCTTGGCAGCAATGCCTTGGCTACTATAGAAATCATTACATGTGCTTAATAGATGACACAATTACATGTTTTGTTCCCATGATTTGTTATCATGATTCATGTTCCATTATGATCTATGACTTATGTACTTCCATTTTTTAAGTCGTTGCTCATGTTTTTTATGTTTAGACATTATGTTCATGTTTTTATATTCAAATGTAAATGGTATGTTTTATTTTATCCATGAATACCCTTACTGATCATTTGAGCTCACCCTTTTTATGCTTTATTTTCCCCCAGGATTAAAAGAAATGTTTTAGGTAAGGAAACAAAAAAGTTGAATATCTTTATGAGAGATGTTGAAGATCTTTCACCACGATTAGAAAATTACGTTCCAAGTTTCCAAAGACACTAAACTATTACGGTCCTTGTGTGTTTGTTTTTTATTATGTATTATGTATTCCGAAAAAGTAATGTAATATCTATGTACGTCAAGCTTCGGGTCTCTACACTCCCTCTGAGAAGAGAAACATGGAATTCATGTGGAATATCTTGTGTGTCTTTTCCTCTTTCGGGAGATGGGTAAGCTAGACCAGATTCCTTGAGTAGTGGAGAATGTAATGCTGATAAACAACTAATAAGAATCTGTAAGAATCCAAACATTCACATCCAACCCATTTCATCAATATCTGGTGTCCTCACTGACACCCACAAGCATAAACTGATGCATCTCACCACTCTAGGCTTCAACTATCGCAACAACCATTTGTCCTCCATACCCCCACATATCACAACATCCATCGAGACTCATAACATAACACAAGCAGTGGGAAAACAAACATCATATCAATTGTTCTCTTGGAACATAAATAATAAATATGTTATCTCAAAACCCCACAAGTAATTATCTTTCATCAAACAGCTAGTTCTTTATTCCACCATAGATTAAATGATTTATTATTCGTATGTTCCAAATCCGGGAACCCTAACCAGTAATCTATCAAAAATAATTAAGCATTCTAACTTCTCCAATTTGATTAAAATCATATAGCAATAAGAAGATCCATATTCATTTACATGCTTCTTTATCATTATCCAAATAATTATCGATTGATTCCATGTTTACAATTTTTAAAAATTTCCATAATGAACAAAACGATAAAAAATGCAAGCATTGATATCACACTATCTAGAAAAACAAGAGGCAATAACATATGATCAATATAAATTAATTTATCCAGTTCAAATATTTATTAATTCTATTAAATTATGATACAGTGGGATAAAACATGCTAACTATACAATTGCACGTAAAAGAAAAGAGAAGAAATGAATCCCCTACCTCAAACAGTTATTAGTGTTCTTTATATGTGAACGAGCCACATGAGGGGTTACGATCTCCTCCACCATGAATGTTGTAACCACATGAGGATACAGAGAAACCACCACACCGGTCAACACCCATGAAAATATCATTAGGAACATTTAGGTAGAATTCCATAAAAGGGAGAGGGAAAATAGAAGGACATAAACCCAAAATAATGATGATAGAACAGACCTTATATCGATAATTGATCGATACTACATGGTTTCATCAAAATATAAGGGAACGAATCCAAGGAGGTAAGTTTTATAGTTCAAATACTATGGGATTGAATAAAACATCTGATAATTTCCCAACTATGAACAAGGAGGAAGAACTAGGGAGGAAGATATATTGTCCCTTTAGAAGTTTTGATGGAGTTGCGGCATAAGATATGCATGATTTTACATTAAACAAATATAAAATTAAACAATGTGTTTTGTACAAGTAAAAGTATTCCGGACCTTACGAGAAATTAATATAGCAGTAATGATTTTTCAATCGGCCTTAGAGTCCATAAAATAACTCTTTATGTGAATTTTTGGTCAAAGGAAACATTAAAGGGGAGAAATGTAGAAAGATGGAAACCCTATTCATGAACTCGAAATTTGGCAAAGGAAAAACATTGTTCATGAACATAACCATTGAATCCTCACCATTGGAACATCTCCATTCTGGAATCATTATTCATGAACCTCATCATTGGAACCTTACCATTCAAGAAACACTGTTCATGAACCTTACCGTTGGAACCTCACCTTTTTGGAAACGCTATTCATCAACATGAAATTTGGAAAAGGAAAGATGTCACCGTTGGAACCTCACCATTTTGGAAACAATATTCATGAAATCAAAATTTAGCAAAGGAAAGAGGTCACCATTGGAACCTCACCATTCTAGAAGCATAGTTCATTCACTCAATATTTGGAAAATGAAAGAGGTCATCGTTGGAACCTCACCGTTCTGGAAACACTGTTCATGAACTACAAATTTGGAAAAGGAAAGAGATCACCATTGGACTGTTCACATAAGGTTACCAATGACATTGTTAACATAAGGTCACCATTCCACTGTTCACATATGTTTACCGATACCACTGTTCACATAAAGTTGCTGTTGCACTTTTCACCTAAGGCTATCGATGAAACTGTTCACCTAAGTCTACTGATGCACTATTCAACTATGGTTACCGTTGGAACTATTCATAGTGGTCTACCATTAGAACTATTCACAAGGCTACCATTGGAACTTTTCATCGAATTGGAAATTTTCAAAAGTGTTGGGGTTAAGTCACCTTGACCTCCTAGAACACCTCATATATTATATTTTCGCAAAGAAATCGACATGAGAGTTCTGGGCCATTACATCGTATCATATCCTAGTCATTATCCTACCAAATAATATTCAGTACAAGAGAAGGGAATGAATTAACATCACTCATCATGCTTCTATATAATTCCATTGAAACTGTGTGGATATCATGCCTACCCAATTTTGTTATATCCTAGTTTGGTTAATAATCATATTGAATGTATCCATTTTCTCATTTTATTCAACATATAAATATTCGAAAAAATCATATATCTATATAGAAATAATAAATTTATCAATATATTTTCATAAACATCGAGATCGATTTATTGGATGACATTATTGGTCAGTTTTTCAACAATAGGGTACTATGCCATACATTCTTTTCTTGAAAATAATGATTTTTGTTTTCCTATATCTCATTGAAGAGTTTCTTCCATTATAATTATTATTTGTTAAGTGTTTTCTCATTTCCATGATTGATGATGATGATTTTATTTTATCGTTATTTGATTCTTTTGTCACATATGTATGACATTTCCAAATCATTTAATAAAGGTTATTATTAAATTCCCCACTAAAATGATGACCTAATTAAAATTAAATTTCATCGATTAGTGGGATATGATCCTTATTTTAAGAAGATATATATTATATATGATCTGAATATAATTCACACCTATATATTTCTAACATTTTGTTCAATCATATAACATATGGCTCCTATTTAATTGAGTGGATGCATTTTATCAATTTATAAAATGGATTTAACCCTAAAATATTTTTATATTATCCTAACCATTTGGGATTCAAAGAAATATGTATACCCATATCACTCCCTCCATGGTCAACTAATCATTAAGTTTGCCTATATAATTTATTCTTTATAATAGAAAATTCATGTACACCCATTTTTATCTTGACATCAAATTTGGATGGTTGAGATATTGAAATGTTATCACATTAAATTAAATATAAAATATAGTATTTGAAAAGGTACTTCCTAGATCTCATTTAATTATCTCACATATTCCCTTTCACATGGATAAAATATTCCAATGATTTATTTTGGAAAATTTATTTCTACTAATAAATAAATACTACTAAAACATATTGATTTGTAAATCATTATAGAACTCGTAACAAGATATCACATGAACTAATGGGACCCATTATTGGTGTCAGTGTGTCATGTTCTCTTCCCCAAACACTCCTATAATAGGTTGGGTCTCTTAACTTTAATCAATTACGAATAAATAACATCATGGCATTTCATAAAATAAAACACCAATACACAATGAACAACTACACATATGATATTATAATATAGATTAATTGAAATAGTTAACTGATTTTTTTTATAAAAAATTAAAAAATCTAGGACCCATAGGGATATGATAGTATATAATCAAAAAAATACATGCACAAAAATCAAATTTATAAATATAACCTACATTATCATTGTTTTGGTCCCCACTACCAAAACACTCCAGGTATGGTGACCTACATCTATATATACATCCATGTTATACAAATATCTACCAATTACATGTCCACTAAGATCACCGTCCAACTAGTTATTTTTTTTGCTGAACAAGACATGTACTTCAAAATACCCCATGTAATGGTGACAACATAAATACCCAGTGGGATTCCATAAAAACATCAAATAAAAATAATGGAATAAGTATACTAAAAAAATTATGAAATTAATTAGGTAATAAAATTGAATAGAAACAAGATAATATTTTCTTTATAGAATTTTTTGAATTGTATAGGTAAAACTATCATTCTTTACAGCTAACAAAAAGAGGAAATTAGTATGCACCCCTTGGAATTCTACCAACCCAAATTAAAATCCCATGTTACATATACAAAACCAAAATGTTAAACCTATACCAATACAAGATGGAATACAAAAATTAAGGAGGTATATAACACACAAATAAAATATCCACACCCTAAGCGTGTTGGAGAGTATCAAATCCCTATTCATAGTGTATGGGGGACCCATACGTCATCGTTAAAAAGGGAGTATGGAAAAATGTCAATATGGAAGACCCACACCCCAGGTATGTGGGGGATTAATAAACACCACGATGGAAAATAGTGGACCCACACTCTATTGCAAATATGATTCCATGTAATTAAACACCATGTGGTTGCTCAGAATGTTGTTCCCTAAACACGGTCATTCAACAAAAAATGATAAGTAAAAAAACTACATGTATATCATGTTAAACATATATATATGGTACAACATAAAAATTTATTACAATCTATGTGGGAAAATATCCAATAAATCTATTTATTTACCCAACATTTCCACAAAATTTTCAAATCATGATGACATGCCACAAAGAAGAACAATGAACCACATAAAGACCCATAGGTGTCACACATCGAATGCTTTGGCAGTTGGGGAGGGAACTAAAATTCGGGTACTCAGCATACATGTTCTTAGAGGATGGGATAATATTCCTTAATATATTTATTACATCATAGGAATGTATGTATATGTTTTTCATTATGGTGAACTCTGGTTGGTAAGGAGATCCCAACCTGACACATGCAACCTTTCCTATTTCTTCCATGGGGATATGCACCAAGGCCTTGTTATTTTATAGGATAGATTGATGGTCCATGCAACTTGAACTAGTAGGGATAGATGTGTGACCTATCCCCTAATCCCAATGATGGAGACACTTCCTTGATCACTTATCGATATTAATATTAAAACCCTCTTGATAGATTCCTCGACACATTGTAATGTTCATCACATCACCATTATCCACTCATCATTCCATTACATAAATTTCTGTTGACCACTATTTCCCTATAAACACCAACATCATCCAGAAACTGTAGTAGGCATCTTCAATAACAACCAATCACTATCACTTCCTCCCCTCGATATCATTCAATGATCTAATACTAAATACATTGATCCATGTTTTGGTAGAATACATCTTATTCAAGGGGAAATCTTATGGTTGGTCCTTATTATGTACACTCTATATAAAAAAATTACCAAACCATCATAAAAATAATAATATAAAATATAATATAAAATTTATAAAAAAAATCAATGGCATAATGGTCAAATATAATTAAAAAATAATATTCCAAAAAATATGGTGTATAATTTTCGTAAAAATGAATCTAAAATGAAATAACAAGTAATACCTCATATATAGGTTCTTTTTTTGATAATTATACATACACCCATCATTATTTATTGTTTCCCCACATCTATCTCCCTACACATCTCACACATCCCCTACAATGAAACCTATTTAATTCTAGGGTTTATAGAGGATAAAAATAAAACCATAGATAAATGGGATTATATAAAAAACCCTTGTTTTTTATATTTATATAAGAACAGTCAATTGGGGTCAATCCCATTGAATATTTAAGGGAAATAAAATTATTGTTCTCCCATGGGGATGCCTTATCTCATATATATACAAAAACTCAGTTTTACTATTTGAGATTTTAACATTTATTGAAATTTATTTTAAATGGGAATCCATATATAAGGGATAAAAAATATATTTTCATTAACATAATATTCCCGGGCCCTCATGAGCCATATATCTTCTTGTAGACACCAAAATAGAATATATATATATATATATGTGTGTGTGTGAATATGTTTTATGGTTATTAAAATTAAATCTATAGACTCTTCCTCCAACCCAAAATTAAAAAATTTTCCCCCTTAAAAATAAAACCCACTCTAAAAGATCTAGGTACTACAATCAAATCAGTGTATAATGGTCCAAAAAATTATAAAATAGTTACCAAGTGGACAAAGGGAATGTATCAGTTAAGTAAATAATAAATAAATTGTCCTCTCTTTTTGTATACAGAACTAACCAATCCCCTCTTTAACCAGGAACCCCACACAACCTATGAAATATCCCAAAAGAGTGTTATCATTCCCTATGGTTTGAAAATTTGTTCTTTCACATTATAAAGCCCCCCTTGGAAATATGTTTACCTATATGAATCGTCAAAATAGTTCTATGTTGTGAACCCTTCATGATGTTTCCATGTATGGGATATTCATGATAAAAAATATATATTGTCATGGGGAATATTAAAAAAACCATGGAACATTAAAAAATTAATAAAAAACATAAATAAATGTATAAATCAGCATAAAATGAAGATATAAAGGGATTAAAATATATAAAATCTAAAAATATTTTTGATACAAACGTTGACATTGTGATGAAAAACACATTGATGATCTCAAACCAAAAATTTAAAACATTATATACCCATATCCGTCTGACTTGAGGGTCATATGGAAATGAAATTTCACCATCTCAAACCCTATATCCACTATTAATGGTACCCACCTCTTATATGTATATATTTTCCTTTAAAATTGTCTATCAAAAAAGTCCAAATTTACCTTTGTGGTGTCTTTATAAAGTGAAAACACAATCCAAATATAACACTTCTATGGTTCTCCTGAGTATCCATTTTAAGATATGTACAATCTATCTTGTTTTAAATAATCTTATGTGAATAATGCATACGTTATTTAATCGATAATAAATATAAATTAAAAAAATAATTTGGAGGATAACTTTAGTTCTATGAAATCAAATATACTCTAAATATTCAAAATGGGTGATCCCTATGTCATTTATGTTTTTGGGAACCCTTGGTCCATGTATCAACTTGTGAACTAATGGTCATTCTAAGAATATTCATATTTCCCAATAGATGTTATTCCATGTAATAGATGTAGGGTCTCACCCATTAAATGACACCATATCTAACTATCCACTAAATAATTCATTCCTTTTCCTTGTGGTGTGGTCACACTTGTTTATAGACAAATGACTCTCAACCAAGTCTAATATGATTTGTTAGTGTGTCCTAATATGAAAGGAATATTTGACACTAATATTAAACCTTATATATCTGGGATACCATTTTCTACACCCATTATAATGATTAAATATATTCCATGATATCATTTTTATATCAACTGTGTAACTTTCATTTGGACGTTATATTAAAAAACTGCATATTGAACCCATACCTCATTAATCTATTGTTCTTATAGAAACCAGTTGATTTTTTTAAAAAACTATTTCATAATACATTTACATTAAAAAATACAATACCATTGATTATACTATTTAATAAACCATTAATAAAAAATAGTAATACTAATTGTCACATTAAACAAGCATTTGACCTGGGACCACCTACCTCAATCCCTCATAAGCCACCAAAATTTTTGAAACCCAACAAAGGCATAACTAATGGATCCCAAAGTGGAAATAAAAAATCTAAAAAAATCACAAGCCATTAATTCTTGTAATAATAGAACCTTATGTGTTAATGCCTTCTAGGGACAGTATAATCTATATAAAAACTGTTAAAGGATCAAAATTAAATGTAGAGGGATGGAATACTAATGTGATTCAAGGATTTTTGTTCAAGAGAACTTTTTGGATTCAACCACCATATGGAGTGGTTGAATAATATCATCTTAGAATGATGGATTAGAGTCATGTACATGAAATGAATAGGTTTAAAGGGTGTAAAATCCATATGGTAAATAAATATATTTTACATTTATAGGTTATTCATTAGACTGAATGGTTTGAGTACATATTTTTATAAACTGTGGTCCAACCATTAACATAAAAATTGATCACATAGGAGTTTCATGGTTAAAAAAATGATAATAAAAACATGTTACCATCATGTATTTTTTCAATGTTAATAACTATATTCATTCACATGGTATTACACAAGGGGGGGTTCAATATTTATGCTAACCATATTCCATCACTTATCCTATATTTACATAAAATTTAAAAATGGAGATTCATAATAATGAAGGATGAAAATAAAAATAAATATATTATTTAATGAATTCCAAAAAGTGAGACTATATATGTGTGAGAATTCCCTCTACCATATCATTTTACCCAACTAAATTCATTACAAAAAATTAAAGACCAATAAGAGGTATTGACACTACTCTTTTACAAATGAATGTTTCTTCCATATTTCATGACAATCAAACATGATTACATAACACATAGAAAAATATTATATATTTACCATGAATTAATTCCTCAATGAATATAGAAACTCATGAGAGTTTTTACATCATTGATACATTAGGTTTTATCTGATACTATTCCAAATTACGAACATGAGTGGGGTGTTGATTATGGGTTTTAAACGAGAGATATTATATATGTTATGAATATGAATCATATATGGTATAATATAATATTTTCAAATGTCTAGTTTTATTTCTTTAGTGATTTATAATGATCCCACATACCTCAATGAATGCATTACCTACTTTCTAAGCTGTTGAGGACCCAATGGGGGTGATAATATTAAGTATACATGGCCCCCACTAATAACTACAATGGATGGTTCTAATAATAATCATCCAAATTATCATGACTATGAGATGTTTTTGCCCAATTTAATATATTTATATTATTCATTGTTTAATATTTATCTATTGTAAAACCCCCACACCCTTTTGATTTGTGAAATTGAATATAAATATGAATTTTTCGTGTTATGAGGGGTTATTTTTAAGAATCAATATATGAATTGTAATTTTGAGCTTATAGAAACCAGAAGAGAAATTTTGAAACATAAAAAAGGTCTGTTTTATGGTTTGGGTGCTCATATAGGTGTGGTAAATTGGATAGATTCCCCTTATTTGAATTTTTTATATAGGAAGTAGACCACATTGAATTCTAGGGACATTAAAAGGATGTGGGTGTATTTTGAGGAAATTCCACATCATATACCTATAAGTTATGCAATTCAAGTATCTTGCATATCTGTTTGTGTTTTTACGTGTCAATTGGGGAGGCTATAGTGTAGAGGAGAAGGGTTTCATAATTTATAAAAATTGAGAGGCATGGAATGCAGCAAGAGGGTCACCATGACATATTCTCAATTTTGTTTTCTCTTATTTGTTAAATTTTTCAAACTATGGTGAGATCCATGTTTTAAATAACCTTATGGTGTTTGGGGGTGATGTTGGTGTGAAATGGGATAAAAACCCACTATTTATGGGTGTCTTGTTGACTGTGGTGATTGCTTATTATACTGAGGCTCTAGGGTGCAGAATCAGGACTAGATACACAATGGTCTCTACCTATTGGGAAATTGGGCTACGATTTATCACGGTTGGAAATGGAGAGTAAGGACTGGTTGTGGAGCTTGGTGTTTGGAGTTCTCTAGGATTTACTGAGAGGTGACCATGACATAGAGAAAGTCGCATGTAATGCTATTTTCTCTTATATGACTCAATTTTATGTGAAATTACCCATTAACAATGATATAAATAATGGGGTTTTTTCTATTTTTATATTCTACTCACATGTGGATGAGGATAGGTATATTCTAGTAACTACTACTTATGTCCCCATTGGGATGGAGTAGATTTTTAATTTTATTTATTTGGAGAATCATGATGATTACTACCTCGTCCTTCCTATTTGGTCTTCCACTATAATTCATCTATGATTTCATTATCACCCATTAGGGTTTTCATTTGATATTTAACAAAATGATAGTAAAATTATACTTTAGTATGAGGCTTGTATATGTGGTGGGTGGAGGATATCCTATGATGATGATCACATGATATAAGAAAAATTTCGATTAATGATATATCTATTATAAAAATTATATCGATTTTTTTGACTGAATTTCATTCATTTGATTATTGAATAGGTTTCTCATGTTAGGCATTTTACATTATATAATGTAGGGATTGAACTGCAGAACATCCACGGCTAGCTGATCATGGTTTTTGTTCGACAAAGTCTTCTATTAAGTTATTAAATGAATATACCTAATAAAATTATCTTATAAAAATATATATCAACTTAATTAATTAATTATTAACAAATAAATTTTAATAAATCTGATTATTGGACTTCAGTTAGTGCTTAATATGGGGTTTTGGTTTCTGGTTTTGTTGGAATGAGCATGAGCATGATCATCTAGGTTACGCCAAAAAAGGAAATGGATTTGTATTAAGGTAGGTTGTATTTGAGGAAAACCTTATTTTATTATCAATTATATTTATATTAATGTGACCTATGTTCATTCTAGTAAGGGATGTCAGCTATTTATTTAAATTAATTTCATGTAATGTCTAATTGATTGAATAATTTGTCAAAGGGAACAATAGATCCTAGAACACTAATCATGGACATGTCAACTGATAGATGATGAATTGATTATAAATATGTTCCATGTGACATATATTCTAGTAAAGGGTATAAAAATAATATATTAAATAAAATATAATTAATGAGATGTAGTAAGCCTAATTTCAGTTTCCCTTAGTAACCACCAAAAGTGGTTTGCAGTGAACTGTGAAAGATGGAATAGGGAATGACCATAAGGAAATATTTAGTTGAATTAATCCATTAGCGTTCTTAATATGATAATATTGTGAGTGTTCATCATATACTGAGTTGGGGGTACATAGGTGGGTTTTCTCTCTGTCGACTATTGATGGGTTGGGTGAGAGGACTAACCAACTATTACCTGGGAAGTGAGATGGGAACAATGACATCTCTTGATACCAATACCTGTTAGGATACTTTTGTGTGGACTATGAGAGAATGTTACGATTATGAGAGATCCAAATAGAACCTATTACCACTAATGTATTGTGCATAACCCAAATTATTCTAATTTTACAAAGTTACCTATATTTGGTGTTTAGATTTTTATGAGGCATAGGAGACCTCAGAGGGTGATATATTTATCTGATGTCCTTATAGAGGGTGTACATGAATATGTATATAAAAAATACTAGTGTCCTTTTTGAATAATAATTGGGGTGTGAGCCTATTATGGATCTAAATGTGGTAGGTCATTCTATGAAGAGGTTGACTTAAAATATGTTGGACTAATTATTATAGATGTAATACCCCATTGAGATTACATATAATAAATGATTCATGTGGTTCATACTAATCACCATGACGTATAATGATACACAGGGGGAGTTGGATGTTATCATGATATTTGGACTATGTACTAACTACTATATGACATAATTACAGGTACAATGTATATAAATCTATGTGTTTCTGAATGACATGATTTCCCATCATGATGTGGGTAAAGTCATGAGTTTCCAGATAACATACATTATAGGCAGGGTGGAGATACACCGAGGAGTTTTTATGAAATTATTCTATTAGTAAGTGTGGATATGCCCCATGTTTTTTTGATGTCTTCAATCACTAATGGGTAGTAGATACACCTCTATATTTTTGGATGATTTTTCTTCCTGAGAATTTGATTAAAATGATATTTTCTATTTCTACTAGTTCATACATCATGAATGGATAGTTTATATTGGGACAACCGATCGGAAATTGACCATAGTTGGGTTAATTAGATGAATGAGAATTACTCAAATAAAGTGTTCAGAATATGATATTAGAATATATGGAGGTATTTCCCTCTGTTAATAGTAGATAAATTCACATTGTGGAGAGTGTGACATTGGTCACTAGATGGTGTGACACTCTTATGGATAAATATTAGTGGATTTAGAAGATGATGTTTCCTTGAGTCACAAATGGATGGTAATTGATTTTTATTACATCATTTTGATGAGAGGGAATTTCACACATAGTAACTATATAGGACAACGCTTGGAGGTTGTGACATAGTGGAAAGACACATGTGTGGGTATAGTCATGGATGTGTGAAAAGACTGGTCATTTTATGGTAGTGCTTTCATTTGGATGTCATTGAGCCAGTGAATCGTGTTTTTGTGATCCATAAAATATATTATATTTTAGATTTTCTATGTGGTATTAGATGATGTATATTCATTTAAATGGGTCTCGATTTGTTTCTGAATGTGATATGAGGGTGTTCGGATTTATAGGGTGAGAGAATAACTCGTTCAATTAGATAGTGATCAAATAGTATAACTACACATAATATGAGCTGTAAACATCATTTAGGGTTCTTGTAACATAATAAGAATCCATTTAGAGTTCATGAATTGAGAATTGGTGTTATGATAATGTATTTTTGTGTGGGACTCATCATTTTTAAGATGGTTCAACTATAGTACTAATGGTGTATGTAGTGTATAGTTATATGTAGTGTAGTAGAAACCACATGGATTTGTTCATTGGATAAAATGATATTGTGTCTTTGTATGACATTCTAATGTTGGTGGGGATCTTGAGTTGTAATCATACCCTTTGAATCAAGATTTATATTGGAGTGATCTATAAGTATGAATATGAATTCATTTATCACACCATGGTGTGTTAGGATTGGCATTAATGTGTAAAAACAATATTGGATTTTTGCAGATATTGAATAAGAGTGGATTGTTTTATAATGAATGTCATGTATTGTGTTTAGATTAATAAATAAGAATCTTGACAATAATTCATGAGAACAAAGCATTGAACTATTTATGAATTAGTGACTGATATAGGTCTAGGTATTCGGTTGGAATAAAATTGATGACTTTAAGTGATGATAAATTTTATGGCGTAGAGTTTGAAAAACCTAAATTCATTATGAAAAATAAAATTTAATTTATATTTGATTTTTTTGTTCGAAAAGGGGTTTGTTTTAAAAACTATTTTTCATATTGGGTTTTTTATGTTATTAAAAATCATAATTATATATTTTTAAACTTTTAATGATGTTTTTAGTGGTCTAGTTTCTTAGAGAAGCATGGTATAAGGTATATTGATCACTTAGTTGAAATTTCATCTATATAAAGAAAACCACACCATTACATCGAGAGATTACATCATACCAATAATATTGGGGGGTAATGAACAAAAAATAACCTTAGGGGATATATATTTTCAGAGTTATGTAAGTGCTTTCATATTACTCAGTTAGGTAGGATACATCATTGAAGATGTGGGACAAACCATAGAAGTTTCTTTTGAGGATTTTTTAGGTTCCTAAGTCATGTGGAGGTTCACCTCACCATACACAATGTCATGGTTCCTATGGTTTGGAAATTTTTCTTGATTATAGTGTTATCTAGGATAATTTCATTTATATGGTACTCCATGTGATGCATGTGTAAACTTAGTTGTCAAAAATTCATAGGTTTATAGATTGGTTGACCATGATGGATCACACTATAACTATATTTCTATAGAGTGAAATGGATACATGCTACACAATGGGCCCATATGATAAGAATTTGGGATAGGTGGTTATGTGGTGGGATATAAAGATGAGTTGAAGGGTATGTATTTGGGTTGTTCATGTTCATGAGGGGATACTATTAAGTGATCTGTGATGTTGGTAATGACATGGTGAAATTTATTTTCCCCTTAAGAAATTTAAATTATTATGAAGTATCATTTACCTATTTTGGTATATAGGGGTTTTGGACTCACTTTATCTTTTTTTTTCAGGTAAACAAGCCTAAGAGAGCTTGTACACCTTCATATTTGACCCCCTTGATTTGGGGTGGATTTTGGTTACCATTTCATGGGAGATTCATGGGATGTTCTTCCTCCTCCTTCCTATTTAGACATCCACAAGAATTTTTATTTGATTTCAATGTACCTTATTTAGGTTTTCATTGAAAATTATTATAGAGCATTGTGTAATCAATAAATATGATAGGGATTTTCAGATGATCAGTAGATTATGTCCTTGGATATTGATACCACTTTCTTGGAAATAGGTCCATCAAATGTATGTCATAATTATGAATTATTCTAATACATATTAATATAAAATAAGTTGATCACCTGAATGTGTGTATCGTTTTATGTATTTTCTTGGATGGTTTCAGGAGTAATTTGGTGAACTTATATTAGATATTGGTCATGGTTTCAGCTTGAATAATTCATATGTTGAGTTAAATAGAGATTATTCTTAATATATTTATATGTTAAAAAATTAATGAAAAAATATCTAATTAATAATAAATAATTATAAATAATTATAAATAATTAATTTTTTTTGAGTTATAGAGTTGGGTTGATTGATGGTGTCTAGATAGGACGAGATGATCAAATTAGAGAGATGTTGGGGAAACATAAAAAATAAAAAAACATCATATTGAGTTAAGTGAACATTGAGAAAACCCATTTTGGTATTATAAATATTATTTATATGAATGTTTCATGAAGCCACGCAAATAAGGGAAATTGAACAGTTGTTTAAAGAAGTTCCTCACTATTTAACATGGATAAATAATGCTTCAATGACTGAATGGACCCTTGTACAATAGTTGATTCCACAGCCACTAATAGTTGAGGTCATGATTATTGATATGTTCAATTTGATACATTGGTATGGGAAGGTTTGAAATAAAATATATTTAATAAAATTAAATGAATTATATGCCACAACCCTAGTGATAGGTTCCCTTATAAATATTCAGTTATAGGTAGATAATGAATTGTGATGTTTGTAATTGTGAGTGTCCTTATGGGAACATTTAGAAAACATAAATCCTTAAGCCTAGTTTATGTAACTATGATGGGATTGTTAATGTTCCAATGAGATGTGAGTACATATGTGGGTATTCTATATCTATACTATATATACATTGGGTGACAGGACTAACCTCAGATCACATGGGAAGATAGATATCAAATGTTATATCTCTTGAGAGAGATTGTAGATAGACTTGTCTTTTGATGACATTGAGGCCATGTATTTCTATAATTGTATTCCGGAAACTTATCCCCTCATAGTGATGTGAGTGGACATTGAATTTTTGAATTAGATCGAGGGAATTGTGAGGGATTTGCATGTATTAATGTGACTCAGGGGACCCTAGAGTTTGCTTTAGTTATATATTTACCATATAGTGGGTGTATACAGTAATATATATAGAAAATTACAGGTGTTCCCATAGAACCAAAATCCATTATTTGAGCTTGGTATGTCCATTACTGGGATCGGTCTCACACGTGATAGGCCAAACATCGATTATGTGGGATGAGATCATGTATACATAAGGTCCCATTAAAATGAGTTATAAGATATTATTTAGGTGGGATGAAATTCCAAGTAATATATATATAAATATATATAAATATGAGAATTGTATCCTTGGATCTATGCATTATTCCTGGCACTACATGAAATAATTCCTCAATATAGTGTAGATATTCCCTCAAGATTCTAGAAGAATATTTTTCAAAAAAATATGTAAATTTAACCCAATGTTTTTAAATTCATTTTATTCTTGATAGGTTATAGATCAATCCATGTTTTTCGGAAAACACACTTTCATGGAAGGGTGTAGATACTCGGCTCTATTTTAGAATGACTTCATTACCTAGAATGGTGCGGATACACCCCTATGGTTTTGGATGACTTGAATTCATGGGAAGGTGTAGATAATCTCTCTCGTATCGTGATGAAATTTTCCTCTGTGCTGATAGGTTTTCACCTTGGGATTAAGATGATGGTATATTCCCATATAAACTATAACACTTGATGAAGTAGGAAAAGGCAATCCATGGTGACTTTATACAATATGGGTGTTGACCTCACATGTTTTGATAATCTCAATTATGTCTTAATAGGCTGATATCCCCAAATAATGTTTATTTATATATTATTTACATTCTCATACTACTATTGAGTTGGTAAGAATATAATAATAATCATTGGAATATATTAATCAATTCTTATCAATGCTAATACATACGATGAAATAATTCTAACTCTATCTGGATATGTGTTGCATAGAAGAGAGCTACCAGTATGTGTAAGTCCACCGGTAAGCAAATGTCAATGATAGATTCAGTCTACCGATAGAGAAATTGCTAATACTCAGAGCTACAGATAAGAGATACCATTACAGAAAGGATCAACCGATACAGAACAACTACCGATAGAAGCAGAGATACCAATAGAACAAGTCGACAGGTGTTCATAAGTCCACCGGTATGCACGTAATCACTAGTACGGAATGGAGCTACCAGTATGCACAAGCTAACGATACAAAATTCTACCAATATGAGTAACTGTTATAGTAGATCTACCGTTAGAGTATGTCAACTGACAAGACGAGCTACCGATAGACCAAAGCTACCAATAGAAGGAGTCACTGGTGCATAGAGCTACTGATACATGGTGTAACTGCTACTGATACAAGGAGATACCGGTAAAAGAACAATGAGATACCGATAAGAGATCACCTCTATACAATGTCCACAAATATAAGTCTACCAACAGAGTGCTACTGATAAAAGACTTAACCAGTCACTGAATCGTAAATTCTATTCTTTGTCAAAATTATTAAAATAATGCTAACGGTCATATTTTATGATTTTAATGCAATTAATGTTATTTAATTATATTTGTTGGCATGTCAGGGAAATGTACCTCGTACCTGTAAAAAGGTAATCATTTTCATTTCCGGAACTGAATGCTATAAAAGGAAGGACAAAGGTCGGGCATAGGAGGACGTGCGAAATAGGGACTTAAGAGTGATGAATAGTGTGGCATACACATAGTAAAGAAAGGATACATCCATACTAGAAGAACACTAAAGATAAATGAATACATTCATTCAAGTAGAGAACACAAGATAAACATTAATAAAGGGGTGAAGAACTACAACGAGCTCTTCATGCACTCAAGCTGATCAAACTAAATGTGAAGAAAACGACCCTCTGTTTTTCAGACAAAAACCAAACGACTCAGAAGCATTCTTGATTTATCAAAGGAGTCCAGAGCTGAACTTCAAATCACTAGAGAATTATAAAACACATATATACCATATCATTGATTCTTTTATTTGCATTTTAAGAAGTGTGCGTACTCTGTATATTTTATACACACACTGTCTCATGTGCTAAGCTGGAGGATTTCTAAATCCTCACACAAACCTTATATAACTCTCTTTTATCCCATTGTGGATAGTGGTAGAGGTAAAGTAGGACCTGGACAACCAGTGTGCTGTTGTTTTTGTTTTCCCACAAAGAACTGTGGTAGAGGTCATAGTACCTGGACAGTCTCTGTACAGTTGTTTACCCCGATCAAGGGTGTGGTTCAAATTTATATAAATTTTTTGAGAGGACTAAGTCTCGGCTTGAGACTGAACCTCTTGATTATATCTGTTGTGTATCTTAGATTAAGTCTAATGTATACTATATATTTTATATTCCGCTGCTAATTACTTTGCAATTCAAACTGTTTTAATGTTACTTTGATAGTTAATCTAGGAAGTGTCTATAACAATTGTAAATCAGTAGGTTAGTTTGAAAAGTTACTTTAATCTACTGATTAAATTACCTGATACCTAATCAATATTTTTAGAAACTAACCGAACCCTTACATTTTTACAAATTCACTACAGTTTAATTCAGTTTTTAATTGGTGGATTTTAATAGAAATATTTTTACCATAAATTTTAATTAGAACTCAATTCACCCTCCCCCCTCTTGAGTATCCACTCCGACCAACATTTTGTATCAGATGGAGGTTTATTATTAAAGGTTTTCGAAACACTCTGTTTATCAATTGTGATTTTAGTTGTATCTTAAAGATCTTAAATTTCTATTACTTCTAAATTTTATCTCTTTAAATATATTTTCTAAAATAGAATTATGGATAATAGACTAGAAGGTTCTGCTACAAACAAGCCACCGCTCATTATTGGTGTAAATTATGGTTATTGGATGCTTAAAATGAAAATTCCTTTATAGAGTATGGGATTTGACATCTGGATTGCTATAGAGACTCAATATAAGATTCCAGAAACTGAAAGAACTACTTGAGATGAACCTACTAAAACTGCCTACAATTATAATTGTAATGTAATGAATGCCCTATACTGTGCTTTAGGAGATGAGGAATTTAATCGCATATCTGCTTATAAAAATTCTTATGAAATTTGAGATACTTTGGGTGGTGTTCATGAGGGAACAACCAATGTTAATGAAATGAGACTAAATAACAACTCTATTAAATATGATAATTTTAAAATGAATCCATATGAACCCATTCGTGACATGTATCTCAGGTTTAATGAGGTTTTAAACACTATGATCTCTCTTGGTAAACCTGTTCCTACAAAGAACAGATCAGGAGAATATTAAGATGTCTACCAAAATTATAGAGAGGCACATCTGTCTCTATAAGATAATCATGTGTTATAAGTTCACTACATGTTAAGGAATTAATTGGTATGCTTATGATATATGAAGAAGAACTAAAGGTAAACAGGGAAGAAGATGATGATCCAAAAAGGAAGTCGGTATCATTTAAATCTACTACCTCAAAGAGCAAGGATAATGAGAACGATCACATACATACAGAAAGATCAACAAGTGAAAGTTCGGATTCTATTAGTGATGCTGAGGTTGGTCAAATAGCCAGAATATTTAAGAAGTTCTACAGGAAGAATAAATTCTTCATAAAATCAAACTACAATGGTAAATATGACAACAAAGGTCACTGGACAAAAGATTGGAAGATGTCTGATAAGGGTGATGAGATTGTCTTTTATGAGTGCAAAATGAAAGGACATGTAAAAGAAGACTATAGAAAATTGAAGTTTAAAAATAAATATGACTACAAGGACATAAAGTATAAGAAAGCTATTAGAGAAACTTGGAGTGCTGAAGAAGATAGTTCAAGTGATTCTAATTCTACTCAATATGAAAAATATCAGAAAGCTAATATTTGTTTCTTGACCAACACATCCGAGTTAACATTGGATACTCCTGGTTTAAATATTTATTATTCTAGAGTTGATTCTGATTCTGAATCTGAAAATATATCAACTGAATAATAATTTTAATACTGTAATATTCTAGAAGAAACCTATAATGAATTGAAGGACATGTATAAGTCCTTAAAGAAACAACATGCTTTGACTAGTTCTGTTAAATCTGCTCTTGATATAGAAAACGAAAAGAATGCTCAATTACTTGAGGAAAATACTAATATGAAATTGTCCAATGATAAAATAAAAAAGGACATAGAGAAATTCCAAAATGGAAAGAATTATCTAACTCAAATTCTAGGAAAGCAAGTGGCACCAAGATATACCACTGGAATAGGCTATCAGCCTGGATAGAGACAGATTAGTAAAACAAGATTTATTTCTAAATCTGGACAGAATGCTGCTAGTTCTAGTTCTGGAAATTCATATGCTTCAATTGGTAATTCATATGGTTATAGATCAAATAAAGTTTATCTTTCATAATTTACCGAGTCTATAAAATATTTGAGACCCATAAGACAAATATGAGTACCTAATGCTTTGATTTCTAACCTTTCTAGACCCAGGAAAACTTGGGTACCAATATCATTTTCTGTTTAAACCTATTTTGTAGGAAACGTTCTTGAAACGTTCCCATAAGAAGGAATGGAACTTAGAAAGTGTATGTTCAAGGCATATGACTGGAGATTACTCGTGCTTCAAGAGTTCACCAATGTTGATTGAGGCCATGTCACCTTTGGTGATAACTCTAAAGGAAAAATTATCGGCCTAGGCCAGATTGGTAATACTGATTCAGTTTTATTTTCCAATGTTTTATTTTCTAATGGACTTAAATATAACCTGTTGAGTATTTCTCGTCTCTGTGATGATGGTTTTATTGTTAAATTTTAAAATGATTCTTTTAATGTTTTTAATTATAAAAATGTTTTCCTATTTTATACTTTGAGAAATGAAAATGCTTATGCTTTTGATTTGAATTCATTAGCTAAACAAAACATTACTTGCTTAAAGTGTTTTCATAAAGAGTCCTGTCTATGGCACATAAGATTAGGAAATTGCAACATTCATTCACTTATAAAACTTACTATGAAAAACTTAGTTAGAAACCTGCCTAAACATGAGTTCCCAACAGACAATGTTTGTAATCCCTGTCAAAAGGGAACGAAACATAAAGTTTCTTTCAAATTAAAGAAAGAAGTTTCAACTTCTCAACCTATAGAGTTGGTACAAATGGACTTGTTTGGACATTCTAGAGTTTATAGTTTAAATGGGAAGCACTATTTCTATGTCTTAGTATATTACTACTCTAGGTATACTTGGGTATACATCTTAGCTGAAAAAAGTGATGATTGTTCTTTATTTATTAAATACTCCAAGTTTGTAAAAAACATTAGTGGACTTAATATTAAGACATTGAGAAGTGACCATGGTTGTGAGTTTAAAAATCATGCATTTGACTCTTATTTCCCACACAATGGCTATAGTCACCATTTGTCTGCCCCTAAAACACCTCAGCAGAATGGTGCAGTAGAATGAAGTAATAGAACCCTTTAAGAGATCGCAAGAACTATGCTTAATGAGTATGACCTTCCAGTTTACTTTTGGGATGAAGCTGTAAATAAATCCAATTATATTATTAATAGAGTCTTGATTTGACCTATTCTGAAGAAGACCACTTATGATTTGTGGAACCATAGGAAACCTATAATTAATTAATTCAGAGTTTTTGGATGCAATGTTTTTATTCTCAAAAGAAAGGATAATCTTGACAAGTTTGCATCTAAAATAGATGAAGGAATTTTTCTTGGTTATTCTGTAACTAGAGAATCCTATAGATTCTTTAATCAAATAAACAAATTTATGGAAGAATCTAGTCACATCAAGTTTGATGAAACTGATCCACATGAACCCAAATATTCCATTGAAAATATTGAAGAAAACTTTTCTGCTATGGACTTTAATGATAAAATCAATGAACATATTGTAAAGACATCCAGTTCTGGAAAATTTCCAGAACCTGCTTCTGTTGAACCCTAACAAACAGATGAACCAGAAATTTCTAGTCCAACCTTTACTAGATCAACTAGGATTATAAAGAATCATCATTTAGATGCTGTTGTTGGTAATCATGATAGAGGGACGCCGACTAGAGATTCTCTAAGAAACCGGGTTGAACATCAAGACTTTCATTCACAGATAGATCCTATAAATGTCAATGATGCAATCAATGAAGAATTTTTGGAAATGGATATGCAAGATGAATTAAATCAATTTTGAATGAAACAATGTCTGCGAATTAGTTGACAGACCTAAGGACAAGTTGACCATATGCACTATATGGGTTTTTATAAACAATGATGATGATTCTGGAAATATAGTTAGAAACGAAGCTATGTTAGTTGCACAAGGGTATAGTCAATAGGGAGGAATAGGCTATGTGGAATCATTTTCCACTGTGGCTAGATTAGAAGCTATTAGGATTCTACATGCCTATGCTTCTCATCTGAATTTTAAGTTATATCAAATGGATGTTAAAAGTTCCTATCTAAATGGTTTTATAGATAAAGAAGTCTTTGTTGAACAACCACCTGTATTTACTAATCCTCCTTTTCAAAATCGATTTTTCAATCACCCTAAAGCGTTATATGGTTTAAAACAAGCTCCAAGGGCTTGGTACGATAGACATAATAATTTTATTATTTCAAAATATTTTACTAAAGTGATTTCTGACCCAACTCTTTTTATTGAAATAATTTCTAAAGATGTCTTCATAGTATACATCTATGCTGATGATATAATTTTTGGATCTTCTAAAAATTCTTTATGTTCTGATTTTTCAAAGAGTATGCAAAATGAATTTGAAATGAGTTTAATGGGATAACTCAAATATTTTCTTGGATTTAATGATTTTCAAAATGAAAATGGTATTATTTCGAATCAATGTAAATATACAAAGGATATTTTAAAACGTTTTGGTTTGGATAGTATTAAGGAATGTGTTACACCTATGAGTACTGTTTGTAAGTTGGACATTGATGAAACTGGGAAACTAGTGGATCAAAACAATTATAGAAGTATGATTGGAAGCTTAATTTACCATACTGCTAATTGACCAGATATTATGTTTAGTGTGTCTATGAGTGCAATATTTAAAGATAATCCAAAAAAATATCATTTACGTGTTGTTAAAAGAATTTTCAAATATCTTAAACATAGTGCAAATTTTGGTTTGTTTTATCCAAAAGGACAATCTTTTGAATTAACGAGTTATTCAGATGCTGATATTTCTGGTTGCAAGTTGGATAGAAAAAGCACATCCGGAACATGTCATTTCTTGGGAAAATCCTTAGTATCATGGTGTAGTAAGAAATAGAATTTCGTTTCTTTTTACACTACTGAAGAAGAGTATATAGCTACTGGTAGTTGTTGTGCACAAATTCTATGGATGAAACACACTCTTTTGGACTATGAATATGATTTTAAGCTTGTTTCAATAAATTGTGATACCACTAGTGAAATTAATTTTTCAAAGAACTATGTATCTCACTCTAGGACCAAACACATTGATGTAAGGAACCAATTTTTAATATATCATTACCAAAAAGTTTATATTACTCTTGAATTTATAGGTACTGAACATCATTTAGCTGACATTTTCACTAAAAATTTATGTTAGGATAGCTTAAGTAACATTAGACATAAGTTACGAATAATAGACTCTGTCTATTTGTAATCATCACTGTTATACCTCACTGTTAGTAAACCTCACTGTTATACCTCACTGTTAGTAAGTCTCACCATTATACCTCACGGTTAGGAATTCTCACTGGTATGAGTTACCGATAGGTTGCGCTGTTTTAAAATTTCTTTAGCTTTAAAGCGCTCATATTTGTATTGTTTACAATATACTTATTATATTATAATTATTTATTTTATGATTCCTAAATGATAAAACTATGTCTTAGTTAATTCTCAATCAACATCAATCCCTTCACCCTCAAGCATTTGCTCTTGAATCTCACGAAAACACTATGTTCTTCGAACCAGAAATGGAAAAAACCGAAATGCCTACTGTCAAAGATGACATTGAAGAGCCGAATGCAAAGAAGCAGAAGAAAGGAATTGAAGCAAGTAGCAGTGCTAGTAGAACAAGGTCTGGCAGGCGTCTAGTGAACCCGCATTTACAAAATAGTGATATTGTAATCGAGAAAGAGCTATGCACAGAATGGCTGATATATAGTAAATCACTAGTTCTATAGGTACTAGAAGATCAAAAATGTGTAGATTTATTCTCAAATATTAATGGCCCCAACTATACGAAGCTAGTAAAACAGTTCTATGAGTTTGTGAGTTTTGCGAAATCAGATGATTGGAACCGAATGATATCATTTGTGAATGGAAGGGAAATTTCATTTTCATTAGTTGTGTGGGATGAGTACCCGATAGTACCACGTGAAGGATTTTATGGTTATTCATCAAAGACAGTACCACCTACCAGTGATATTTTTGACTATGAGACTTCCTTAGAGGAGCTCACCAGTAGTGGAAAGCAAAGAAAGGTGGTGGCTGCTGAAATCGATGGAAAGAACGGATCGTTGTTCATGTTTGAGCAACATGTGCTAAGTCCAAGGAGAGGGGACTTTGCAAATCTGGGATATCGAGATATTTATCTGTTACATCTCTTGAGACATGGAGTGAAGGTGAACCTGTGCATGTTGTTAATGATTCAAATGGAGAATATGAGCAGACCCAAAACAAAGACCAATGCTTTATTCTTTTCCAATTTGATTTCTGTTATGATTAAAGTGAAGGGGGTAGCTGAGTCATAGGATGTGAAAATGGTAGAAAGGAATAATTTTTGTATCATAAACACTGTTTTCAAATACATAAAAATAAGGTAGAACCCATGGAAAGGAGAATGAGTTACTGATGATAAGAAACTATATGATATGTTTAATCCTGTGGATCATCCTTCAAGGCCTAATGATGTGATGGATCCAGGTATAGGACCTGATAAAGAGGAGCCACATTATAGTGACGATTTAGAAGATGAGGATTCCTCTACAACAGATGGAGGAGATTTTGACTTTCCTCCTAGCCAAACTCATGAAATTGTATCACACGAAAAGGAAAGTGATTCTCTGAACCTACCTAGTACATAAAATGTTTTGGGTGTAAGAAATGAAGAGGAACCTATTAAAGGGGAAGACCAGAAAAGTTCAGATCAGGAAGAGGCTTCTTGAAATAATGAAAAAGAAGTTCATGGAAGTGAAGCATCTGTTTCTTCCAGCATGAGCCTTAGTCCAATGATTGGACACCCCCAAATTCCTACTAAGGAGTTTAATGAAGATAATAGACTTGTAACTATTCCATAGGAGCTTCTTGTTGTTGGAGAAATCAAATTAGTTGTAGAGGATACTGATGTTGAAGGAAGAGCTACTGAGGGTGCCATTGCTGTACCGGAGAATACACCAGTTGAGGGGGAGCATCCAACCAATTTGGCAATGTTTCAGTAGCCATTGATGTCGAAGACTGAGAAAAAGACCCATGTTTTTGTGGTTTGTGGATTGGATTACAGGGATTCTGATAATGAGACAACCCTAAGTTGACCAAAAGACAATTATGATATTCAATCCATGTTTTTACCTAAAGATGTGATCAGAAAAGGTGATCTGGATAAGTTAAAGACTGATCTTAAAGTCAGATTTATGGAAGAGACAAGAAAAAAGGAAGTATCCTTAGTGTCATCCATTCAATAGGTTATGACGGACTCAGTGGCCATTATTGTGTCTAAAAGAGCACCTTCAGTTGTACCAGAAAATATGATCCGTATAGTTGATCTTGAATCCTTAAAGGATGAGCTGAAAGCATCTTTGAGTGCTTATATTGCTGAGTTAAAGAGTTTCTTTGTTGAATAAATGAGAAATATGGAAATATCCTTCTAAATCTCTCTTGGTTTTAATGTGTCAACCATTGTGGCAGAGATAGTGGATGAAGTTACAGCTTTCCAGACTCATGTTTCTAGACTGGAAGAGAATTTTGAAATTCTAAAGCAATCAGTTATCTCTATGGAATCCTATATGAGTTCTAAATCTCAGGTAGAAAATGATTTGGCTAATTTGAAGAGTTTGGTAAGACACATGGTCTTAGTTTTGGAGGAGTTTAATAATTCTATAACAAAGCATGTTAGAACCCAATATTATGTCGTGAAAAATCTTATAAGTGGGATAACTAAGAGTTTCAAGGAAACTGAGACCTTATCTATTGGTTCTCATACTTCTAGACCTTCAGTGGATTTGGATCATATTAGATCTTTGATGAAGGATGAGCTTAGTTTAGCATCAACCAGTGGATCTGTGGACTCATCTGATTTGAACAAAGTGGGGACTTCTACTAGAGATACCACTAGAGATATCATGAAGATTTATCAAGACTATTTGAGAGAAGATTCTACTTCTCAGAAAGAGGTGAAATATAAGGTAGATTATTATTTACAAAGGTTTTATACAAAGAATCAGCTCAACAAACATTTCAATATTATGTTAGAAAACATGAAGCTACCACCGGTCAATCAATCCTTCAGAGAAAAAGTTAGCAATCTCATAGAATTGACACCAGCACTAGACAAATTCATGGAGAACAAGGAAAATTTCATTTCTTCTATGGAAAGGGGTGGAGGAATCATTATGGATTTTAGAAATCTCTTGTTGCCTTTATTGCATGTTGATTCTCGGCCAGTGATTGTACCTCCAGCATTACCTACATCTGCCTCTACTACTTATCATGTTTAGAAGACTCCAGCCCAAGCCATCTGCAGCCTTAATCCTATGATCACACAGAGAGCTCCACAATACATGCCAGGAACAGTTTCAGTAGGTCAGCCTCCTCTGATCATCTCTGGTGTTCCTAAGCCTCCACTTGCATCCACACAACCTTAATCCTCTTTTGATCACAAGGGAAAATATGACATCGAGGACATGGATTTAATAGGTGGATACGACATTTGATAGGAATCAGTTGTTTTCTTTTTGTTTTTTTATTTTTCTGTACCATTTTGCACCATGAAATACAAATGGTATTTTTTTCTTTTCCATTTTGTTCCTTCTATCTTTGTTGTTTCCCACTATTTTCTAATCAAAAAGGGGATAACAGAACTGATGGGGAGAGATAATATGATTTGAAACTTGTACCTTTGATACCATTGCATTTAATTCTACCTCCGGTACATTTAACATTTCAAATCTTACATTTTTACCTCTAGTGTGTTGTTTTTTTTACAATTTTTCATTATTATCTTTGATACAATTGGATTTAATATCCTCTAATACATTTCAAATTATTTTGGAATTATCATAGCCTATGTTTTGATTATCAGAAAGGGGGAGATTGTTGACCTCACCTATTTTGATAATCTCAATTATGTTATAATATGCTGATATTCCCAAATAATATTCATTTATATATTATTTACATTCCCATCCTACTATTGAGTTGGTAAGAATATAAGAATAATCATTGGAATATATTAATCAATGCTTATATATGCTTATACATATGATGAAATAATTCTAACTTAATCTGGATATGTGTTTCATAGAACAGAGCTACCAGTATGTGTAAGTCCACTAGTAAGGGAATTTCACTGATAGATTCAGTCTACCAATAGAGAACTCACTAAAACTCAGAGCTACTGATAAGAGCTACCGTTATCGAAAGGATCCACCGATACAGGACAACTACCGATAGAAGCAGAGCTACCGATAGAACAAGTCGACCGGTGTGCATAAGTCTGCCGGTATGAACTTAATCACTGGTACGTAACTGAGATACCTGTATGCACAGGATACCGATAAAAAATTCTAATGATACGAGCTATCGTTACACTTGAGCTACAGTTAGAGTAAGTCTACCGACAAGATGAGCTACCGATAGACCAAAGCTACCAATACACGGAGTCACAGATACATGGATCTACTCATACACGGAGTAACTGATACCGATGCAAGGAGATACCAGTACAAGAATAAAGAGATACCAATAGGAGCTCACCGCTATACAAAGTCCACCGTTACAAGTCTACTGATAGAGAGATATTAATGATTGACTTAACGAGTCACTGATTCTTACACTCTATACTTTGTCAATATTATTAAAATAATGTTAAAGGTCATATTTGATGATTTTAATGGAATTAATTTTATTTAATGATGGTTTTTTTAATGTCATAGAACCGTACCTCATACCTGTAAAAAGGTAATCATTCCCATTGCGGGAATTGAAAGCTATAAAAGGAAGGACAATGGTCAGGCATAAGAGGGCTTGAGAAATAGGGACTAAAGATTGCTGAACAGTGGTGCATACACACAGTAATGAAAGGATACATCCATACTATAATAACACTAGACATACATGAATAAATTCATTCAAGAAGAGAAAACAAGTCGAACTTTAGTCAAGGAGTGAAGAACGACAATGAGCTCTTCATGCACTCAAGATGATCAAACTGATCTTGAAGAAAATGACCCTCAGTTTTAAGACAAAAACCAAAGAAGGGCTCAAAAGCATCCCTGATTAATCAACGGATTCCAGATCTGAACTTAAAATAACATGAGAATTCTAAAACTCATATCTACTCTCTCAGTGATTCTTTTATTTACATTTAGTGCAGTGTGCATACTCGGTATATTTTATACACACACTATCTCCTGTGCTAAGCTGGAGTATTTCTAACTCCTCACACAAATATTCTATAAATATCTTGTATCCCACTATGGATAGTGGTAGAGGTCAAGTAGGAACTAGAAAACCTGTGTGCTTTTGTTTATGTTTTCCCACGAATAATTGTGGTTGAGGTCTTAGTACTCGGACAATCTCTGTATTATTGTTTACCTCGATCTAGGATGTGGATCAAATTTATATATATTGTCTGACAGGACTATGTCTCGTCTTGAGACTGAACCTCTTGGTTATATTTACTGTGCATGTTATATTATGTCTAAAGTATACTATATATTTTATATTTCGCTGGTAATTACTTTGAAATTCAAACTGTTTTAAAGTTACTTTGATAGTAAATTTAGCAAGTGTTTGTAACTTTTGTAAATGACTAGGTTATTTTAAAAAGCTAATTTAATCTTCTGATTAAATTAAATGAGACCTAATCAATCATTTGAGAACCTAACCGAACACTTATAGTTTTAAAAATTCAATACAGTTTAACATAGTTTTTAATTGGGTGATTTTAATAGAAATATTTTTAACATAAATTTTAATTGGAACTCAATTCCCCCCCCCCTCTTGAGTATCCACTCCGACCAAAAATTGGGATTAATGATTCCATTTTATATATTATTTATCAATATATTTATCTAATAATATATTGATATCACACAAATAGAAACAATATTTTATAGTTTCTTATAGAATAAGATAAAGGTGACCTATTGAGCTATACTCACACCTTTATCGGATGGCTTATGAAACATCAGTCACCGATAATATGATCATTGATACACGGCTCTCATTCTAAAAAGGTAAAATGTTTCATGAGTGAGTGGTATTACATAAATGGACTATCATAGATGGGTTTAGGAATGTATTGTGGTTGGTAGTAAATCCTTAATGTGATTTCCATCTTTGCATTTATCATAATTATATGATCATTCAAGTGGAATATCAGCTGTATACTATAATGACAATTAATATATATGATTTTATTCTTTTTTATTTAATTTTATTTATTTTTATTGTGTTTAATAATTATATGTAGACATTTTTATTCTTTATAGATAATGTTAAATTATTTATATTTTAGGAATATGAAAAATATTATATGGGCATGTATTATGTCCTTTTTAACACCCTATAACCCCACTACTAGTAGGCTTAATTTTTTATACGGGTAGGTACACCTAGGGTATTGTAGTGATCTGGATCAATTATTATTTTTAGTGAATGAGAAAAAATACATTACCAAAATTATCATCCCTACTAATGAAGTGTCAAAGAACTTATTTTAGAGGAGGTGATACCGACTAGGATTTCCTCATAGTGCCTCTAATTCATATATATTGATCTATGATTGATAATTTTTTGTATAGAGAAACTCAACAAGTCCATGCTGGTTATCTCAGGAAACTCATATTTCCATGTTTTATGAATGAATATATCCTATATTATATGAATAGATTTTTTTTCTTTCAATATTTATGAGTATGAAAATATATATTATTTCCTTGAGGTCTGATCCCATCATATATTGGAGTTCCTTCTAGAATCGAAATGATATGATACACTGTAGTTCCACACTCTCTAACCCAGTGCTAAAAAAATCTTCATAAACAATTTTGTGTCTACTAATGTGACAAAAAATGCCTATATTTCATAGTAATATTACATATTCCAGTAATCTAAAACAATATTGAGATCATTTTGTTTTTTTTAATTAACATATTATAACTATTAAAAATTATTTTATTATATTTTGAACATTTCTTCATAATCACAAAATACTGGATATTTATTTAGACATAACCAAGCATATATTCATATTTATAACCTACGTGAGCGAAAAATTTTGAAAGGGGTGAGTTAAAATTCTTATCTAGGTAAAAATATATCAATGATCTATCAGATGGGTTTGATCATAATAATATGAGAAACATGAGTATAAATGAAATATCATATTGAAAAAATAGTGACTGATAAAACTCGACCATATAATAAAGTTCATGTAATCCTAAATTATCAAACATATAAATTGAAATATGATCACAAAACCTGATTTAATAATCATGTTACTGGGATGAAAACATAGGAAAATAGAATTAAAATAAGAAATAAGCTTATATACAGGTAATCATAACATTATATATGTGTTAAAATGTGAACTAATCCATATATAGGATCCATTGGACTGAGAAAATCACATATGTACCATAATAGGATTTATCTCATAAACGATGCACCCATGTTCTATTGCTTATCATCGTTGTACCATTTGGATTGGGTTCACTTCTTATAAATCATATGGCTTGGGATGACCTCCCATGAAACTTATTGAGACATAGGATCGCTACCATATGATATATAAAACATTATTCAATATGAAATCAATAATATTGAATATCTGGAAAAGCCCATGAAAATAAACTAGATTCGATGTCATTTCTAAATGCTATCACATAACACTACATCAATATTTCATAGGTCTATTCAAAATTTCAATCACCCAAAGGGATAAAAATCATATGGAAATGTTTAGGATGAATCATATATCACACCTTTATAGAAGATTGTTCATTTGGTGTTACAGATGAAAATAAAATCTAAAATTAAAAAAGTTCATAGAAAAATATCTTAACAATATCATAATGAGATAATTGTATGATTCCTTAAAGAAAATATGAATTTTAAAAAAATTTAAATATACGTTTTTTCTAATATTAATTAGAATTATATTATAATAATGTATATTTTAAAAGACACAATGTCTATTCCCATGAAAGGTGGTGTAAACGATAACTTTGTGTCTATGAAAGGAGAAACTATTTCATCATTTTAAAAATACATATTTTTAAACCCACATAATAAAAATAGTGGATAACAATTCATGTTAAAATGGGTCATAATGTTTTATAATGACTATAAGAAATAATTTATATAAAAATTTCAATATATGAAATTAGATCCTTGGTTGGAATAAATAAAATGCACATGGAGGAAAAATAGTCAATAAAAAGTTTTTGGATTATTTTTATCAAATGTATACATTTATAATAAAGAAACCCATCAATGAAAATCCATGGAAACAGAAATTTCATTTTACATTAATTAAAAATAAATAATAATATATTAAATTTTTATGGTGGAAAAAACCACACATAGAACATGGAATATCAAGTTGAAGTATATTAAATCAGATAAAGGATTCTTGAATTAACAGAATATATTTCAACATTTGTATCTCATATATCAAAGGCCCATGTATGATTTAAATGGAGATTCTAGAAACCCATAATTTACATGCATTGATATTATTTCAGAATTGAAGAATATATATTGCATCATATAACAAGATAATTATAGGATCATATAGGTATGGTGTCATTAGAAACTAAGAAACATAAAAAACTAGTTCATGAACCATATACATTATCTCCCATTTATTTCATCATAACTATACTCTTTTTTGGAGTACCATACTTAATACTATTCTTCATGTCTTGGGGAAAAGATACATATGAATGGGTGTGCTCAAAATCTCAATAAGGGTAAACAAAATAATATCAATCATATCATATTCATAAGACCATAACCTTTAAAAAAATTATCATGCATATAAATGATTATAATATCATTTCATGGGAGAAATCATAAAAGTGAAATGTAATAATAATATTCATACCATAAGACATGATATTTTGTGTCATAGACACATATTCATTGAAAATTATATCATATTTGTCAAGGCTTATTGCCAAGACAATCATAGCGGATGAAGTCCATTAATAAACCGAGTTCACTCCTCATTCAAGACATGTATTACATAACCGGATTTACATTCCATTCTAGTTATCATTATCTTAAGAGATGTAAATATTTACCCAATGAATTGGTGGGAGATATAGGTCCCACCCATCTCATAATTAAACCATTCTAAAATGTTCCAAAAAATAAAAAAACAATTACAATATCATAACCTATGAAATAAAATGGTTTTTTTGAACATCATGCGATCATAACATAATCAACAAATGGTTTACATAAAAATAATGTCATCATTTCAAAAATGAAATATAAATAATGATAGGGATATGAAATTAAACCTATATAATCGTATGTGGAAAATAATTTTGACAAATCACATGAGCTTCATTCCTGAGGAAAATATCCTTTCTTCTTCAAAAACGTTTTCCTTCCTCAAAATACCAAAAATATTTTCAAAAATATTTTTATGAGAAATTATTTTTGTATGCTTGTAAGAGAAGATTAAATGAAGTAATGAATTATAAAATCATAAAAATACGTTCATGTGATAGAAGTAAAAACATTGTTCTCATAGATTTTCCAAAAAATTAAAAAAGTACCTTATATCGAAAATGAAAAATGATTTCATTCATATTATTTTATAAAATTTCCAAAGGGTAAAATTGACTTTTAGAAATTATTGGCAAATATAAAGAATATTTTGTAATAAATATTTTCATAACATAGACATGGAAATTAAATAACCCCTAGTAAATACTTATGAATAAAACATCTCGGATAAAAATGTGAATTTAAAAGTTAGCCCTTCGTTTTGGTTTGTTATGATTTGTATGTATTTGAAACTCCAGTACAATGATTTAAATAATTTTACTTATATATTACATAATCATAATCATTGTTATGATGATCATATTTTTATATGTTTGTTAGTAACATTTCATTGTTACTCGTTATTTGGGTATTTTCTTCTTTATGTTCTTTTACAAGATTTTTTGGATATGTTCTTGTTCATATTTTTAGGTTATTGTTATATTATATACATAATGGTATTATTATAACATATATCATATTTATTCATTTATATAATCATTATTTTATGAATTAATGTAGAATGAATCACATCGCACCGTTGAGACGGTAAGCCGTACGTACGCAGGAGCGACGATATTGTTCCTATAATTATTGATGGTATTATAGTGGATAATGTATAATATATCAAAATTATAATCAGGTTATAATAATCATATATAGTTATTATTTCCACCATTATTTACAACCCTTTATGGTTATAGTGAAAAACATATTACACCATGGCATGGAGATGGTAAGTCGTACGTACGCATGCCCGGTGATTTTGTATTTTGTTTAATGGATGGAAGGTGAAATAAGGTTGTTTCATATTTATAGTATCATATAAGTATATGAGTGACTATTATTTTATTAATTTATAATTAAAATAAAAATTAAGATGAATTAGAAGAATAATTAACTATTAATGAAATGGTATAATAAATTACCTCTTCCTCAACATTACTCCTTTAAATTTCATCTTACGGAACTAGAGTTTCTTGTTGAAGAATAAAAGAACCTCTATAATAAATATAAGGAAGTTGGGAAGGAAATTTTTTTGGGGTTGTTTGTTCTTGAAGGATTAAAAATAAGTGTAGAAATGAGGGAGACGGTTCTTTTTTATTATTGAGGTGAATGCACTTTTAGAAAACTAAAAAATGTTAATTTATAATTTAATAAACAGTAATATTTATCATCCAAAATGTACCAATTTCAAAGATGATACGAGATAGGATTTAAATATTATAATCCAACAATTTGTAGTCAATTTTTTATTATAGTTTATGCATTATCATTTTAAATAACATCTATTATTTAATTTAATTGAAACTGTGGTAAAAACATTCTAAATATTTAATGGCTATAAATATTTACTTTTATGGTGTTAATTGACAATAAATGTAACTTAAATGGCATGTTATTCCTTATAATTATCAATTTTTTATTTTTAAATATTTTTATTATTTTTAAATAATTAAATTAAATGTTATTTTTATAAAATGTCAATAGTGTCAATTTTTACACTATTCATTTATTTTACATTAAATAAAATGCAAACAGAAGAAAAATATGAAAACAAATATTTAACACACTCCTAAAATGTCATAGTCACTTATAAAATTCGTGGAAAACCTTAATTAGTTAATATAATATTTCTTTAATTTTTCTAAAAAAACATTTATTTAATATTTCTACTAAAAAAATAATTTCCACATCACCATTGTGTCATCATTTATCGTAATTATTTTATCTCTAAACATTGAAAATAAATTTATTTCTTGTATATAATTATTTTAGATTTCTAGATACAATCTATAGTTGATATTATCTCTTATTTATCCATATATTAAAATTAATATACTTATATTAAATGATATTGTGACATTTTGACACATTCATTAGTTTTTGTTATATTCGGGTCATATTCATAGTTAAGTCAGCATAATTTAGTCATCCAATTTGATTTTTAAATGTGTTAAGGTAATTTTATAATATAATTTTTACCCTTAATTATTTTATTTTCAATTAACCACGGTAATGAAAAATTACCATTGTTACTATTCATAATTCCAAAAATAAAAGTAGTTTATTTACATAATTTGGAAATATTGATTAAAAATATGGAATCCATTTTTAAAATTTCATGAAATAGAAGTTACAGTAATTAATTTAAAATCAATCATTTATTAGAATGAGAGAACGTGACTTTTAAAAGTTGAAACATTACTGAAGATTGAAATGTTTTCACATATGAATTAAATGTAAAATTAATTTCAATTACATTCATTAAAGTAAATGATAAAAATATATTCTAATTATACTTTAAAAATATTTAATATTATTATTTAACTATATAAATTATCTTGATGAAAAAATTTATTTTCCATTAATAGTTTGCATATTTTTACTATTCATCAAAAGTGAATGTTATTATAAAAATATTAAACATATATCTAAAGTAAATTTTTATATCCCTATTAAAAATAAAATTTATATGTTTTCAAATAAATATTACTATTGTGTAAAAATAGTAATATATAATGGGTTCGTTATTTAATGTTGTAATGTTAAACTTTTAAAAAATAGGATTTTATACATAAAATAGGGTTTTGTATATAAACTATGACTAAAATATCCATTTGATGAATATAAAAAATATTTTATTAAATTTATAACACATATATATCTCATTAAATTCATTACCAAAAGTAATTAACTAAATTAAACATATCAAATTGATTTTTATTTTTCATAAATAATTGATTTCCAATGAATTCATAATGAATTTTCATAAGTTATTTATAATTATTCCCTCCAAACAAATGACTATGCTGTAATGGTAATTTTTTAATAATGACATATTGTGGTTTTTAAAAACACACAATTGTGTGAAAATAACACTACAAAAGAATAAAAAATATTTAAATAAAATATTTCCTTAAAAAAACATCAGGGTGTTACATTTTACACACCTTAAACTGAATTTTTCCCTCCAGTTTCTTCACTTGGAATCAAACAGATGATGATACCTCTCTCTCGTCATGTCCTCAAGTTCCCATGTATCTTCTTAAAATTTTTGGTTCCACCATAAAACATTAACCAAGATAGTGGCCATGTTATGTAGAACTCTTTCTCTACGATCTAAAATCTCCATCGGTTGTTCTTCATAAGAAATATCTCACTTCAATGGTATGACTTTAGATCTCAATAAATGTGAAAGATCAGGATTGTACTTTCTGAATAGAAGTAAATGGAACACATCATGATCTTAAGAGAGATTCTATGGAAGAAAAAGTAAGTCATCTACTATCCGAACATGATCAAGAATATTTAAAAGACACATATACTTATAGACTAGCTTTTCCTTATTTCAAGATAACATTACTCCCTTACATGGAGATATTCGTAGGAACACCTTATCACCCACATTAAACTCTTGGTGTTTTTTCGGTTATCAACATAATTGTTTTTGACATTGAGCTGCTCATATGTTTTTCTAAGTAGAAATGACCTTTTCATCTGTTTCATCAAAAAGATCATGTTCAAATTGCTTTCATTCCCCAAATTCATCCCATTATGTTGGAGTTCTGAACTTATTTTGATAAAGGGATTTATAATAAGCCTTATGAATATTGAAGTGAAAAAAACTATTTTATGAAAATTCAACCTATGGTATTTGTTGATCCCAAACACCTTTGAAATCTATTAATAAAGCTCTCAACATGTCTTCTAGAGTGTGAATTGTCCTCTCAGACTGACTATATGTCTGAGGAAGATATGTAGTGATAAAACATAACACTATATCCCTAGCATGATGAAGAATTCTCCAGAACAACGATGTAAACCTCGGATCGCAAGAAAATATAATTGAATGTTCCACTACATGAAATATTACCAATTCTTTTACATAAATCTTGGAAAAATTATCAAAACATAAATGATCTATAATAGCAATGAAGTGTTCCAACATCATAATGTGATAAAATGTAACCCATATATCCTTATTTCCATTTCATGTTTGAGGAAATCCAAAGAAAATGTCCATAGTGTTGTTTTCCATTTCCATTATTGTATGGGTAATGGTTTTATATTACCCTTAATTTTCTATCTCTCGGCCTTAACTTGCTGACTAACCATGCATCGAGAGACATATTCATTGGCATCTCTTTTCATACCATCCCACCAGAAGTTCCCTTTAAAATACATATACATCTTTGCGCTTACATGGTGAAAAGAGAATGATGAACTATATTCCTCACCCAATTGATTCTTCTTTAATTCTGGAATGGGAGGAATACAAAAATGGTTCCTAAAATTTATTATTTCATCAAAATCGATGCTGAATTCAGGAACATTTTTCACCATCTTTTGAAGCTCTGTATATTCCTTTTGTGCCTCTTTAATCATCAATTGTACAGATGGTTGAAAATTAATTTGAGAAAGATAATATGTCCCCATCCATTAAAATTTCAATATCTATCCTTTTAAAGTCCATAAATATTAGATCTTCCGTTATCCTCATCATGTATAAGAATGCATGGTCTTTTCAACTCAAAGCATCTTCAACCATGTTCGGTTTCCATGGGTTGTAATGTATTGATAATTATTAATCGATAATAAACTCCAACAATCTTCTTTAGTTCATACTCATCCCATTTAGTGTGAAAATATACTTTAATCTTTTATAGTCAGTATAAAAATTACACCCTTCACCATAAGGTTAATTCCTCCATATATTAATTGAAAATATTACTATATCTAACTCCCAATCTTCAGTTGGGTAATTTCATTTATGTATTTTCAAATTCCGTGAGTCATAATATATTACAATATCATTTTCATGAGAAAACACACCATCCCCTTCATGGATTCTTCAATGTAGATCATAACCCTTTCTCCACTACAAGGAAGTGTGAGCATAGGTTCATTTAGTGACCTTCTTTTTAGATCATTGAAATTATATTCACATTCCTCCATCCAAATGAACATAACAACTTTACGAGTCAAATATGTGAGTGGATTAGATAATCATGAAAAACCAGTCACAAAATGTGAATAATATCCATCCATACCAAGAAAACTTCGGATCTCACTTATTGTTGTTGGTCTCTACCATCATTAAAAAACCTCTTTTTTGGGTGGATACATAGATATCCACTCTCCTCAAATTATGGGACCCATAAATGATACCATATGAATCCAAAATTCACACTTGGTAAATTTGGAATAAGGCTTCTCCTTTCACTGGGATTTTAGTACAATTATCAATTATTATCATGTTCTTCTATTCTAATAGAATAGACCAAAAATAAAATCTATAAATACTACCAAAAACGATCAAGATAGTCTTTGAAAACCCTATTCACTAAATTCATGATGATAGAAGGGGAATTAGTAAGACCAAAATACACCACTATAAATTCCTCGTGTCCATACCTGGTATGGAATTCCATCCTTGGTATATCCTCGTTTTTTACGCTTAATTGATGATATCATGAATGTCGATCGATCATGGAAAAGTATTGTGCTCAGTGTAGTTGGTCAAATAAGTCATCAAGGCATTGGAGGTGATATTTTCTCCTGATAATGATCTTGTTACGTTCTTGATAATCATCGAAAGGTATCATTGATCCATATTTCTTCTTAACAAACGGAATAGATTCTTCCCAAGCTGACGCACAACTTCATATGAATCCTTTATCAAGAATCTCTTGTAGTTTATTCTTCAATTCCTGTAACTCAATTGAGGCTGTTATATAAGGAGTATTTGAAATAGAAATAGAATGATATAGAAGTTCTATTGAAAACTTATCTTCACGATTTGGTGGAAGACCCGTAAATTCCTCTAGAGAGACATCATCAAACTCTCGTAAAATGGGAGTATTCATAATTGCGTCTTTCTCCCCAACTATATAAGATCAATAACCTTAATTTATAAGAATCAAGAGCCAAAATATGTAATAAATATCAAAAAGTTGATTATATTAATCCTTTCATCGATAGATGATCATTGATTGATCTGGAATATGAAATGTGAATTCCCTTCCATGGAAATTGATATGAGATTCATATAGGGAAAACCAATACATTCTAAAAATCACATCATATTCCACTATAGGACACATCACAAGATTTTCTAGAATCTATTTCCCACAAAATTCAACTTGAGAATAATTAAATACTTTTTATGTGACTTTAGTGCCATTAAGAGTTGTCACAATTAACTCAACATATATTTTCTGACGTAATATGGAGATACCATTAGAAAATTTACCAGAAATAAAAGATTGGATGGATCCAAAACCAAATAGAACATTTTCTACTTTAGATTTTATGGTAAGTAAACCTTTCACCACATCATTATCATACTCCATGTCACTGATAGTTATAGTTTGTGACATTCCTTTGTATTTGTTCTTAAATGTTTGTTTAGATCTATCATCATCAATAACCCTTATATTAGTGAAATGATTGGCATAATGAACCATTTAATATCACTTGTATCATTAATGTGTATGATATACATTCAGTGTAGCCTTTTCTTTGTATATATCATTTGACATCTTTTTCCCGTCACTTCCTAATTCAATTGCCGAATGACCTTCTTTTCCATGCATAAATCATTGAATAGTCCCTTAAATATAATTCCCCCATGTTTCTTTACAGACTTTTATAATAAGAGAAAACTCATCTTCTTTTCTATTTGGTCATTGGATTTTCCATTTTATTCCATTTTATCTTCTTATCAAACCCATATGACATGTTGGTGACTCCAATATCCTTATAATTCTTTTTTAGAACATCAGTAAACACCATCAAATCTTGTGAAGAACCTAATGAATAATTCACATTAGAGACTTGGATTAAATCTATTAAGGAATAAATCTATATTACCCTAATGCTGGATTATATTTCCAAAAGCATACCTTGAATGTCTTGTAAAAATTTATTCGTAGGTACCAACATATTCATCATATATTTTATTAACATTATGGAACTCCTTCTCCATATTTGTTTAAATAATAATAGAAAATTACATATTGAAAAATTAGATATTGAACTCGTCACATTACATGGACTCAATTTCATCTCTTGGACCAGTATTATTGATCTTATTCCACCACTGATCAGCTTCACCAAGCAAATGAAATACAATGAAGATAAATATATCATGTTCAGAACATTGTTGAACTTAAAATATTTTTTAAGTGGTACTAATCCATTTTTCAGCAACCAATGGATTAGATGACCCAAAGAATGAAGGTGGACGATGTCTCAAGAACAAATCAACATAATAATTCTCCCTCCATTACCCATTTGAATATTGTGCATGATTCATATCTTGGGAAAGTTGTGTGAGCATGGCGACATGATTTTTAATTTCAGCTCCCATAACATTTTGTTTATCATTGGGATAATCACTAAATTTCCCGTCGCATTCATCATTAACATGGTTTTTTTGGTTCCATCCATTGACTATATCCCATAAGCATAGAGTTTGAAAAACTAATAATAACTGGAAAACCACCTAATAATGAATAAAATTTCTATTTATAAAACATTAGTTGTCATCATAGATTATTCATGGTCATTTCTAAAACACTAGAATTGTATCCTATATATACACATATCCTTAGAGTTCTTACTAATTCATTCTCATCATAGTTTATAAAAGTTAATTATACCTTTTCTCTGATACAAACTATATCAACCTATAATGTACATTTATTGATGTTACAGAAAATTTTAATTATATTTATTACAACATATAAAAAAACGATATAGGACTGTATAGGAATATTGTCGTTAGAAAATCGGAAAATTAAAAAACATGTTCACAAAAAATCTACATCGTCTCCCGTTTATTTCATCATAACAAGACTCCTTTTTTAATATCATAATTAATAATATTCTTCATGTAAAGAACAAAAGAATCATATGATATGGCGAGATCAACTCAATAGTAAGGGTTAAAAAAGATATATCAATGATATCATATTCATCAGAACATAACATTTAAAAAAAATATTATTCTATATATAAAAGATCATAATATTATGTTAAGTGAAAAATCATAAAAGTGCAGTGTAATCCAAATATTCATAACATAAGAATTGAAATTTTGTGTCATACAAACATAAGAATATAAAATCATTTCATATTAGTCAAGGCTCATTTGTAGACCATCATAGTGGACATAGTCCATTACTAAACCGAGTTCACTCTTTGTTCCAGCCCAGTATTACTGAACCAAATTTACTTTACCTTCCAGTCATGTCTATATCATGAGATATAAATCATTACCCAATTAATTAGAGGGATATATAGGTCTAACTCATCTCCTAAATAATCCATTCTTATTTGTACCACAAAAAACAAAAAAACTTACCAAAGAATAACACATAATATAAAATAGGTTTCTTAATCATCATTCCATCACAACATAATCCATAAATGAATTTCATAAAAATAATTCCATCATTTACATAATAAAATAAATTTAATAATAGGGATAGAATCATAAACATAAGTAATATTATATGAAAAATTATTAGGACCCGACCTTAAACATTATATAATCTGGAATTAAAATAATTCTTCACATTGATGATCATTTCATGTTTAATGTTCTAGAGAATTAGGCCCTAAATATTACATTACATCTCAAAAATTAAAAGGTAGATCGTTCTGTTCAGTTTCTATTTTTTCATAAAATAAAAACTCTTGAAAAAAAATTGTCATGTCTAGTTCCATGTTTTAGATAGCATGACATTTCCTTGATCCCATCCTAGACCCTATTCAACTTCATGTCCTATGAAAAAGATTTCAAAATCATGGGATGAGCATTAAAAGCTCAGTAAGGGATACAAAAAGAAGGTAAACTGTTAGTTTTTCAAAACAACAAGTAAAGCGTGAATACTTTATCTTAAGTAAAAAATTTAACCTATATAAAGTAGTAAATACTCTTACATATATAAAATATCATTTATTACCCTTTTGTAACAAAATATTACAATAAAACCCATATAATGAACACATAACATATAAAGGTAACTTGGTTCATTAACATTCTTAAGTGGAATAACCATACGGTTGACTTCCACACAAATCACTAAATGGAATAGCCATATGGCCGACTTCAATTCCCAATGAATTCGAGGTTATAATGTAACCACCCATCATATATTCTCTCGAAACCACTCATCATTTGGTTTATCAAGAAACCACCCGTCAAATATCCAAGTACCATTATAAAATTATATTGCATAATATATTACAAATATAAACATTTCACTAATAACAATTAATTTGAAATCACAGGAACTAATTTCAAGATATTTAAATAATAAATCCATTTCAAAAACCATCTTCAATACCAAAACACCCAAAAACAGGTTGAGGGATTTTCTTCTCATTTAAGAAAACATTAAAGCTAATATTGGAATCCAAATAACGATTATGGCGGTGGATAGGTCATTGACGCCACAAACATAAAAAACATTCCGTTTATCGTTTAGTAAAAAGATTTTTAGAAAAAATATTCTCTTTGAATGAAAGTAAAAGTAAAAGGGTTTTATTATAAACCGTGTAAAAGAAGAAGGTATATATTATCGAAATATGACTCTGTGAATGGAGATTGAGACGAAGTCCGTAACCTCGTGTTTGACATGACTCATTCATTCATTAATATACTGAATAATAAACTAAAGTAAATTTATACTTTCTTAAGAACATTTTTCAAGTTTATTATTTCTTTTATATCATTTAATACCATGTTATAAACATTATGTAATAATTTAAGTTAATAACTTTCATTTTGTCGATATTTGGTACTTGAGTCAAAAATGGACTTCTTATAATTACAAGTTGTTCACATGGTCAAAAGTTCATTATATTCAGAATGGTATCCAGGACTTATATATCATATATATCATATATATCCAGTGTATACATGTATTTATAATAGTACATAACATTTGGAGGTAAGAAATGTAATGCACAATTCATGGAGACAGTAAGTCGTACGTACGCATGAACGCTACTTACATTTCTATTTATTCATTTAATAGAATTAAAACATAATTATACATAGGTATATTATAATTCCAGTATAAAATCATATATAATATCATTAACTCCATCATTTATACATCCCACGTATGGAATTAACGGGTCATATCACTTGGAGGGGGCGGTAGTCCGCACTTCCTCAAATTAAATTATTTTGTTTACCCATAATGGAAACCATAAATGTATGATATAAAATAAAAATATAGAAGCACAAAGAAAACATAAACATAATAAATATCATATATATATATATATAGTGTCATCTTAATCGCCACCATGAGAGGCGGTCGGAGATAATCGAATAATCATAGTTCCGTGAGGCGTTAGATAGCAATCCATAGAAATAGTATGCTCTTCACCCATTAGATGGAGGTGTGTGTAATTGTAGTTCAAATAATTCTCATAAAAACATCCTATTATATTGAGTATACTGGTTCTGTTATAAAATAAAGGAATAAAACGAGTTTAGTGGATGGATAAGTTATATAATAGAAAAGAAGTTAGAGGAATCGTTGCCTTAAATTTGGGTAATTCCCTTTCGTTTGAACCAAAAGAACTCCTTGAAGTGCCTTTTGAATAAGTTAAGGCATCTAGGAAGAGAATATGGATTTTGAGAGCTTATTTGGTCAGGGGTTGGATGAACCAAGGGGATTTATATGTCTACGGAATTGGTTATAAGTGAGGGATTTTTATAAGGGGAGGAGGGTCTCTTTAGGAAAGTGTGAAAATATTATTTTATTATATAATAATATTCGGTTTATAAAGATCCAATACTAATTAAAGTTTAATATAAGTAGAGTAATGGTTAAAATAAAATAATCCCATATGAATTGGACTGGTTTCAGATATTGTTTTAATATTTATAATCTTATTTATTTAATACTTTTATTAATGAGGTAAATACTACATCATTATTGTGTCATAAATAATTTAATTAATTTGATGTATAAAAATTATAAAAAAAATACCATGATGTAGGAAATAATTTTTGATTTACAATTAATATTTATAGTTGAAAAGATAATTTATATAACCACTTGTAAAAATTAATTTACTAAAAGATATTTATTTTTGTGATTTTTTCCGTTACATTAAATTAGTTAATCTAAATTTTCATTATAACTCCCATGTGGCTCCATTGGGTCCCAAAATCGACAAAAAGTTGCACATGTTCGTAAATGACTCATCCAATAATGTTAGGATAAGTGTTAAGGCAATTTTATATTATTATAATATTATTTTTACATTGAATTACCCTATATACCATTAAATGCAGTAAATAAAATCAAAAGATACTATTCATTAAAAATTGTTTTCATCTTATTGAAGCACATTCTACTAAATAATAACAACCATGTATGTTGGATTTTATAAATTTAATTAATTGAAAAGGTAAAATTTCATTTAAATTAAAATATCAGTTTTTAACTACTACTTAGTGGGTTCACTATTGATCAAAATTTATGTTTTCCAAAAAACTACAACAAATTATGCCTAAGATATATTTGATATTTCGAATTAAAAAATTATGTATATTTTACCAATTTCAAAACATAGTAGTTGAATTAATTAATTTAAAATTAATTCCTGTTGTCAAAACAAATAACGTGTTTTTACAGAACAATAACTATCAAAAGATCAACATTTTTTTATGTCCAATTTCAATGGGAAATTAATTGCAATGACAAAAATTGGATTAATTGGTAAAAAATAAAATATAATTACACATTAAATCCAATTAAAAAGATAATATAACCATATAAGTAAATTATATTATAAGTCACTTTTGAATAAAAATACAGTATTTTTCACTATTCATAAAAAATGTACTTTACTAGAAAAATACCAAAAATATACCCTATGTTAATTTTGATGTCCCGAATCTAAAGAATAATTTTATTTTGTCAAATAGACCATATAAAAGTGGCACAAACTATATTTAAGGAGGGTTCACCATTAAAAGGTGTTAAATCTACCTTTTAAAGTAAACTATGCTTAAAAATAGATTCATTGACATTTTAAGCCTCTAACTTTTATTTAACAAACATGTAAAATCATATTGTAGTTAGGTTTGTTCATTCCTACCAATACAATGACTATGAGTTAAATAATAATTAAAATAATAATATTATATTTTTAGTGTGCAACATCAGATTTCAAAGAAACAAATTGTTGCGTATTGGGTACACCATCGAACATAGCAACCCCGTTAAAGTAAAATTAATATTTAATTCACAAAATATTTAGAAAAAATATAGTTTGTTATTTAATTATTTACTCGGGATGTTACATGCTTCCCCCCTTTTGGAAATTTTATCCTCAAAATTTTATTCACTTATCAAATAAGTGGGGGTATTTATCCCTCTTAGCATTTATAGATTCCCACGTTTCCTCTTCAACCATATGGTTTTTCCACAAAACCTTTACCTCGTGAATTACCTTATTTTGCAACACTTTCACTCTATGGTCAAGAATCTAGACTGGTTGTTCCTCATAAGAGATATTATGTTCCAACTGATTAACCTCTAGACTCAAAACATTAGATAGATCTGGAATATACTTTCTCAACATTGATACACGAAAACCATTGTTTAGCTGGGGTAAACGTGGAGGTAAAACCACTCTGTATGCAGCTGATCCAACATTATCTTGGATTTCATAAGGCCCAATGATCCTTGGAATCAACATTCCCTTATTAAAAAATGTATCCCACTTTTACATGGAGAATCATTGAAAAAAACTGATCACCTACATCAATAGAAAGATTCTTCCTCTAGTTATCTGAATACCTTTTATGTCTGCTCTAAGCTATTCTCATCTTCTTCTGAATCAACAGAACTTCTCCAGCCATATCTTCTACCAATTCTAGTCCCATCACCTTCCTTTCACATACATCATCCAAAAAATGTTGGAGTTCGACAATGCTTTCCATATAATTCCCTAATGAGGCAATCTATATACTGGAATGAAAACTGTTACTATAAAATAATTCAACCAAAGAAAGATGCTGGTCCCAACTTCCCAGGTAATCAGGTGAATAAGCACACAGAATATCCTCTAGGGTCTGAATTGTTCATTCTGATTTCCCATATGATTGTAGATGAAAAGCTGTACTAAAATTTAATTCAATACACAATGACTTTTGACGACCTTTCCTAAATTCATAAGTAAACCTAAGATCAGAATCAGATACAATGGAGAGGGTAAATTCGTGCAACCTGACTATCTCTTTAATATACAACTGAGAAAGATGATCTAGATACAAAGTATTTCAAATAGTAAGGAAATGATAAAATTTAGTCAACCAATCAACAATAAATTAGATTGAATTATTACCTCGATATGTATTTGGTAATACCACAATGAAGTCCCTGAATATATTTTCCCATTTCCTCTCTAGCACCAGTAAAGACTGAATCATCCCTTTTGGAAACTGTCATTCTACTTTAAACTGCTGACAAGTCAAACACTTCATAGTAAGATCAGTAATATCTCTTTCATTCCATCACACCAGTAATACTCCCGATGATCTCTATACATCTTAGTACTGACCTGAAGATCTAAAAATGGGGAATTATGAGATTCACATAACAACTCATTCTTTATCATTGAATAACAAGGAACACATACTCTCTTCCAAAACCTCAAAACACAATCATTATCAATATTAAAATCATGTAACATACCCTTCTGAACAAAATCTACCATTTTATGTAACTCAATGTCTTCTTTATGCGCTTTCTTAATTCTATCTGATAGAGATGATTTCACTTACACCTGAAACAAAACAAAAGAGTTTCCTAAAACAACAAATTCTATGCCAAATTTTATCAAATAAAAAACCAAAGGATCTCGTTCAAAATGTATCATGGTTAATAAAGCTTTAATTTTTCAACTCAAAGCACCAGCCACATTATTTTCCTTTACTGGATGATAATGAATCGTGCAATCATTATCCTAGATTAATTCCAACCATCTCCTATGTCTCATGTTCAATTATTTTTTTGTGAATTGATCCTTCAAACTTTTGTGGTAAGTATATATTTCTCATTTTAATCCATAAAAATGAAGCCTCCAATTTTTTAAAGCAAAAACAATAGCAGCTAATTCCAAATCATGTGTAGGGTAATTTAACTCAAGTGGTTTCAACATATGTAAAGCGTATTCAATTACCAGGTCATTCTGCATTAGGGCACATCCATGTCCTTTCAATGAATCATCACTATAAATAAAAAACTCACCGTTTCTGGAAAGCAGTGCCAAAACTAGTGCATTCACCAATCTTCTTTTCAATTCCTGAAAACCATAATCAATTTTTTTCCAAATGAACAAAACAACTTTTTGAGTTAACATAGTTAGTCGGATAGATCACCATGAAAAATTCTCAACAAACCTCCGGTAATAACCTGCCAAACCAATGGAACTATGAATCTCAATTATATTTGTGGGTCTTGGATATTTTTGAACAACCTTTTTTTAGCAGGATCAACAGTTTTTCCATTTTTTTGAAACAATGTGACCAAGAAATAAATGTACTCTAACCAAAACTAACATTTTCTGAATTTTCCAAAAATTTTCTTTTCCTTTATGGTTTTCAAGACAACCCTAAAATGAATTTCAAGTTCCTATTTACTTTTGGAATAATCCAAAATATCATCAATGAACACAATGAAAAACTTATCCAATAACTCATGGAAATTCTATTCATAAGATCCATGAATACAATAGGTGAATTGGTTAAACCAAAAGGTGTTACTACAAATTCATAATGGCCATATCTAGTACAAAATGCAGTCTTCAGAATTTCTACTTCCTTTACTTTCAATTTATGGTACCCCGACCTCAAATCAACCTTAAAAAATACTATTCTCCCTAGCGATGATCAAATAAATCATCAATATGTGGTAAAGGATACTTTTTCTTGACTGTGATTTTATTCAGTGCTCTATAATAGGTGCAAAGTATCATTTAACTGTCATTATTTTTTACAAATAAAACAAAAGCACCCCATGGTGATGGGATTGTTCCAATGAATCATTTATCTAACAACTCCTGAAATTGATTCTTTAACTCTAAAAGTCCAATTTGAGCCATTTTATGAGGGGGTTATGAAATTATCTTATCATCAGGAACTAATTCAATAGTAAATTCAACTTCCTAATCAGGTATAATACTAGACAACTCATTAGAAAAAACATCAAGATACTCATTTACCACTGGCACATCATTTATCTGAACAGTTCCATTTTTTTCAACAATATTTGAAAGGTATCATTCATTTCCATCTATTACTAGTTTCTCAGATTCCTGATATGTTATCAAAATCAAGGGTTCATTATTATAAACAAACTAAAAACATTTATGAAAAGAATCCTCTTTAGATCTGCAGAAAATCGTAGCATGGTAATCAGAAATCCAAAATATGCCCAAAATATCATTAGACTCTACTAGAGTCAAAAAAAATAAGGTTTGCTGGTTGATTCTTCCCACACACAAGGACATGAAGGTTCTTATAATTTTATTTTGTCTCAACATTTTCCCTCAGTGTTTTTACCCTAAGTCCAAGATTCATATCTTGAGATGGAATTCCCAATTTACAAGAAAACATCTCAGAAATGAAGAATGTGTAGACCCTGAATCAAACAACACAATGGCATAATCTGAACCTATAAACTGTGTACCTGAAACTACATCATTTCATATCCCAGCATCTACTGAAGTAGTTACAAATAACATCACCACCCCTTTTTGATGTAGTCTAGCTACTTTCCCTTAGTTGATTTCTTCGTTGGACACTCATTTTCATTATGACCCATTTCAATGCACTTCAAACATCTTACCATTGGCTTTTCATTTACTTCTTGATCATCTTCCTTACAGATACAAGCAATATGAACATACTTACCACAATGTAAGTAATTCCCAGACATAGATAAACATTCTCCATGATTCTTTTTACCACATTTTTCATAAGATAGAGTTTATTTTTCTTACCTCCAGGCTTCATTGATGAATTCTATCCGTTTTCCTACCAAAGGGACCTTTTATTATATTTTTTTTCAAAGAACACCTAATCATCGGAAAAAATCCAATTCAACCTTCTCTGCACATCGAAAAAAAATTTCATAA